>VZTB01012490.1:1832352-1940944 GCA_013397245.1 Thryothorus ludovicianus
GGCGAGGCAGGGATGCGGGAGGACGGCGCCCGCCGGGGGGAGGGAGATGGAGCGTCGGGGGCAGCGGTCCGCCCCTGGGGGCGCGCTCGCCGCGGCCGGGGTCGGGAGCCTGCGGGCATCGGCAGCGCCTGCTCCGCTTCTCCCGATCAGCGACATCCTTGACCCCTTCGGCCATCCCTTCCTCTCATCCTTCCTTGTCTCCTGTGTGCTTTACCTCTCCCTCTTGTCCTTCTGTCCTGCGGGCTTTCCTCATCCCTCCTCTCCCCTCCGTTCCAGGTCCCCCGGCACATCGTCCCCTTGTGTCTCCCTCCAGCCCGGTTCTCCTCCCTCCAGCTGGCTCCTGCTTTCTCCACTTTTCATTCTGGCTCCCTCCTGCCAACTCAGTGGCTTTCCACAGCAGGAAATGAAAGGGACGAGTTGAGAAATGGGGGTAATGGGAAGATGGAATGTGTGTGGGTTTGTGTGCAATGTATTGACTATTGACTGATTTGTTAAAAAAGGGAAAAAACCCTACCTTATAACTCATAGGAAATGCTGTGGCTCGAGTTCTTCTGCGTAAAAAATGGCAGCTCAGCTGGCCTGACTATATGCAAAGGGTTCTTTTCAAGGCAGGAATAAGAGCAAATTGCATAGTATTTTTGGGGGGAAAAATTAGTTCTCAGATTTAAATAATGTCAGGCTGGCAAATTGTGACTTTGTTTTGCCCTGCAAGTCAGTGTATTGTTATTCCAGGGGATGGGGCTGTGTGCTTGTGTGTGCCTTTTTCACGTCTGTGTGTTTCCATTGGTCATCCAGAGCTGATCTTGTTTTGTGGATAGCTGTATTTCTGCAGTCAGTTTAGCACCTACTTATTTAAGCTAGGTATCAGAAGTGCCAGGAACAGTGTGTGTGCATGCCTGTGTAGCCCTTGAGTGAGCATCTTTACCACAGTGATCTATCTGTATCTGTTGCTGCTTTAGATACATATACTGAGCATTGGCATTGCTTTTTGCGTCAGCATCTCCATCCTTTCTGAATTGTGCTATCCCATCCCAGATGTTTGGGCATGCATAATATCAGCATTTGTGTTTAATATCCCTGAAATGCACAGCAACATATGAGCAGTGCACAACTGAGGGGAGTAAATATGCATAAAATTGGAATCTCCTTTGGTTATTTTACTTTGTTAGTTATGCATGTTTGGCATGTACAAGAGAGAGAAATATATTTAACAGACCTGAGAGTTATTTGTGTTTGTCTACAGACATTTGCATTCCATGTTTGAAATCATCCCAGCTCCCGTGCATTTGTTTGGTTGTTAAAGAATTTCATGTTATTTTAAATTCAGTTCTGGTAGTTTATTTATAATCCTTGGCAGGTACAGTAGCTCAGTGGTATACAATTTCTAACCCAAATGATGTTCTGGAACAATGTCAACTGAAAAACGTTTTCTTTTTCTTTCCTTCTTTCTTCTTTAGATTCTTTATCTTTGTTCAGGAGCCTAAGGTTGCTTGCTGATCATAAGAAGATGATTCTGTGGCTCTTTCTGGTTCTGTCATCTCCAGTTTCTTCTACAACTGCAGATGCTGATATATCTGTGGAAATTTGCAATGTTTGCTCCTGTGTGTCAGTTGAGAATGTACTCTATGTCAACTGTGAGAAGGTTGCAGTCTACAGACCAAATCAGCTTAAACCACCATGGTCTAATTTTTACCACCTCAACTTTCAAAACAACCTGCTAATTATTCTATATCCAAATTCCTTTCTTAATTTTACACATGCAGTGTCCTTGCAACTGGGTAATAATAAGTTACAGAACATTGAGGGAGGGGCCTTTATGGGTCTTGGTGCATTAAAACAGTTGCACTTGAACAACAACGAATTAAAGATTCTCCGGGCTGACACTTTCCTTGGCATAGAGAACTTGGAGTATCTCCAAGCTGACTACAATTTAATCAAGTTTATTGAACGGGGAGCCTTCAATAAGCTTCACAAGCTGAAAGTCCTGATACTTAATGACAATCTGATTTCGTTCCTTCCTGATAATATTTTTCGATTTGCTTCTCTAACCCATCTGGATATACGGGGGAATCGAATACAGAAGCTTCCATACATTGGAGTTCTGGAACACATTGGGCGAATTGTTGAATTGCAGCTGGAAGACAACCCCTGGAATTGTACCTGTGATTTGCTGCCTTTGAAAGCGTGGCTGGAGAACATGCCCTACAACATCTACATCGGAGAGGCCATCTGTGAAACACCCAGTGACTTGTATGGAAGGCTGCTGAAAGAAACCAATAAGCAGGAGCTGTGCTCCATGGGAACAGGGAGTGATTTTGATGTGCGTATCCTGCCTCCCTCGCAGCTGGAGCCCGGTTACAGCACGCCCAACAGCCACACTACCCAGACATCCGTGCACAGATTAGTCACAAAGCCACCCAAGACTACAAATCCTTCGAAGATCTCGGGGATAGTAGCAGGCAAAGCACTGTCCAATCGCAATCTCAGTCAGATCATATCTTACCAGACCAGGGTGCCTCCTTTAACTCCTTGTCCGGTCCCTTGTGTTTGCAAAACTCATCCTTCAGACTTGGGATTAAGCGTAAATTGCCAAGAAAGAAATATAGAATCGATGGCTGAACTTGTACCAAGACCTTTAAATGCCAAGAAACTGCATGTAAATGGCAATTATATTAAGGATGTGGATACTACAGATTTCGCTGAGTTTGAGGGGCTGGATTTGCTACATTTAGGCAGCAATCGGATTTCGGTGATCAAAGGAGATGTTTTCCGCAACCTTACAAATTTACGGAGATTGTATCTCAACGGCAACCAGATAGAGCGTCTGAGCCCAGAAATGTTTGCTGGCCTCCACAATCTGCAATATCTGTATTTGGAATACAATGTTATCAAAGAGATCCTAGCAGGCACCTTTGACTTAATGCCAAATTTGCAGTTGCTCTACCTGAACAACAATCTTCTGCGGAGCTTGCCAGCTTATATTTTTGCTGGTGCACCACTTGCTAGACTGAATCTGAGGAACAATCACTTCATGTATTTACCTGTAAGTGGTGTTCTTGATCAGCTAAAATCTCTTACACAAATAGATCTGGAAGGTAATCCTTGGGACTGCACTTGTGATTTAGTTGCTTTAAAACTGTGGCTTGAAAAGCTAAATGACGGTATTGTGGTGAAGGAATTGAAATGTGAAACACCTGTGCAGTTTGCTAACATAGAACTTAAGTTTCTGAAAAATGAGATTCTCTGTCCCAAACTTTTAAACAAGCCATCTGCTCTATTCACTAGTCCCATGCCTGCTGTTATTTTTACGACACCGCCGGGCCCAGTCCGGAGTCCTCCTGGTGGCCCAGTTCCATTGTCCATCCTCATCCTAAGCATATTAGTTGTGCTGATTTTAACAGTGTTTGTTGCTTTTTGTCTTCTTGTTTTTGTGCTTCGGCGCAACAAAAAACCAACCATAAAGCACGAAGGGATTGGAAACCAAGAGTGCAGTTCAATGCAACTGCAGCTAAGAAAGCACGATCACAAGTCAAACAAAAAAGATGGACTGGGTGCAGAGGCCTTCATTCCTCAGACCATTGAGCAGATGAGCAAAAGCCATACCTGTGGCTTGAAAGAGTCTGAAACAGGCTTCACGTTTGCTGACCCACCAGGGCAAAAAGTCATTCTGAGAAATCTGAATGACAAGGAGAAAGATTTGTTGCATGTGGATACCAGAAAAAGACTTAGCACAATCGATGAACTGGATGAGTTATTCCCTGGAAGGGATTCCAATGTATTTATTCAAAATTTTCTCGAAAGTAAAAAAGAATACAACAGCATAGGGGTCAGTGGCTTTGAAATACGTTACCCAGAGAAACTGCAAGACAAAAAAAACAAGAAATCTCTAATAGGTGGTAATCATAGTAAAATTGTAGTAGAACAAAGAAAAAGTGAATATTTTGAACTAAAAGCTAAACTTCAAGGTTCACCTGACTACCTACAAGTCCTTGAAGAACAAACAGCTTTGAATAAAATATAGGTCATACAATCTTATTGCCTACAGAGGACATTTATTTAATGATGAAAGTGCCTTTTGTTGACTTTTAACTTCCAAATACTATATTATATTGATAGGCATAGAGGCAGGTGTATCCAGGGGTGTCTGATTAACTGTAGCTGCGTATGATTTGTCAAGTAGACGAGAATTTCCTTAATAGATTTTCCTCCATAAAGCTCATGCCCTGTGGAATCCTGTAGGGATACTGCAAACTCTATTGCCAAAGGGATGCTTTGTACACGTTACACTGAATTTAACCTCAAGAGGCATATATGTTTTGTATCTTAAAAGCCAACCATCGTCTCCTTGTGATTTGTTACAACAAACACAAGAAACCTGGTACTGATATTTGTACTTCAGCTGGGTCCTTCATCCTGCACGTGGATTTAAGTTGGTGGAACTGGAGTAATCCTTTGATTTGTGGTGTTCTAATGGCACTGTTTAAAGCTTATCTGGAAAGTAACAAGCATGCAAAGAGAGAACATTCAATAGTATGTATAAATTGGTTACATTTATGGGCTGCATCTTGAAACCACTGGAATTATAATGTTAAATTGTGCAAATATTTGTTTAAAATATACCATGCATTACATACCTATGAAATAAATCTGACCACTTGAAACATACATGTCTATACAGAAAATTAAAAAAAAAAAGAAAGAAAATAGTTCTACCTGACTTCTGCAGTACTCGTGACATCTGAAGAAAATATTTGATATTTATGCAGAATCTGTTTTAAGACTCATCTCCAATTAAAACTAGAGTTCCTTCTCAGTTATGTGAAACTCTTGCAACCCCAACAGGTTGTCCAAAATTGTCAAAGTGCTTACTGTGTGAGCGTAGCAGAAATTATTTTTGTAATATAATTCATATTTATGAAATACTTTGTATACTACATAGGAAAAATATGTACTCCTTAATATGTATTTAATATGCCTGACTTGTTTTCCTGATCACAAATGCATTAGTCATTCAGTATAAATAAAACCAGAACAATATACCAAACAGCAACCGGGGATGTAATGTATAGCATCATCCAGAATTAAGTGATCAGATATAATAATAATAATAATAATGATGATAATAAAATTGTTCTGTACTATTCTTGTGAGATTAGTATATTACCTTATTTCAGATTTGTTACCAATGGTGCATTTTAAAATAGATTGATTAGGTTTTTAGTACTGTGTCCCCGGCAGTTATTTGCCATCAGTTTTCTTGCTTTTCAGGTCTCTACAGCTTAATCTGACTACTTTTCACAAGTATTTACAGGAATTCGTGCTGAGGGAATATTTTTATTGTACATGCAGAAGTTTTCTGTTCTTCTCTCTCTGGCTGCTGTTAGTCAGCAAAAGCTGATCAGCACAGTGAACAATATGGCAAATCCTGTCTCAAACCACAGTGCAAAATGGATCACTTCAGAGGACTGTGTAGCTCACAACTAGAGAGTAAAAGCTTGTCTTTGTGAAAGCTGAACCCGAATAAAAGCCAGGAAAAAAAGGTAAGAGAATGGAAAATCCCCATTGTATTCCTTTGATAGATGGTACTTTGACATGAGAATGGAGATGTATTGGTCCAGCATCCTACAGCAAATCTATGTGATGGGATTAACAAAATTTATTTGGCTTGGTGAGCTTTGGATAAGACCCTCTTACCTCCTTTGCTTTCAGAATCTTCACCCCTCCCTACCTTTTATAATCAATACATAAGTCAATTAAGGTAGTAGGATATAAACATGAACGTTTTTCATTAATTTGAAGCTAGCAAAAATTAGAGCAAGATTCAATAATAATACTGTGGAGAAGGCTGTGTCAGCTATTTCCAATATAAACCTCTAATTTCAGGGCTTTATGGCACTGAGTTGAAATTTTTATTCTGGAATGATACTTGGCAAACAGCCTGCAGTATATTTTTATCAAAGTAGACCAAAAAAAAAAAAAAAAGAAAAAAAAGCAGTGCTTCTTTATTTGAAAGAAAGCAAACAAAACATTTCTCTACTTTCAGACATTAGTTTATGCTCTTTTTGTTTGGAAAGAAGGTGGGTTTATTATTTTTCTCCATACTGCAAAGTGCATGCATAAGTTAATAAGATAACAAGAGATAAATCAGTGGCTGAATTTCTTTCAAAAAGCTGCATCTATCCATGCACAATAATTAATTCAGAATGCCATGGGGATTTTGAGGACGTGGATGTTGCACACACGTGCAGTTCCAGCATAAAAAGTTCCTGGCTGGCCAGTGATGCAATGCATGGCTGAGGTTGGGATGGGAGGGTGAGGGTTTATTTTCTGAGGGTTGTGTCCGTGGTGCACGGAGCAGCTGGACCCTGCTGGCTCCAGAGCCTGGCAGCTCCTGGCTCTGCTCTGGGGGCTCCAGCTTGTGCCCGAGTTCCCTGGGGTTTGCCAAAGCAGAACGTGCCTGACACACCCAGTGCGTGTCACTGGCATGTCCTGCCTGATCCTCCTGAGAGAAATGTGCTAAAAATATCAAAAATAGCAAGTAAGGAAGTACTTCTGAGTGATGGTAAAACTGGTGTGCTTATGGCTTGTGTTACCCTGAGTCAAAAGAAAAGTGATAAGTGATCATACCTTCCTCAGCTACAAACAATGAGGGGTTTTCGTTTCATTTTGTGTTGTAAAATTTTCTGGGGATGTTCTTTCTCGGGGGTTTTTATTGGGTTTGTTTTTTTGTAATTTGTTTGAGTTTTATTGTTTCTGGAGTGATGTTTTTGATCAGTTTGCTAATCAAAAGTGCTGAACCGTTGTGCTGTACCATTACCCTGGGTCAGAGTTTTCTGATCCCTGAGGCCCCAGTTCCAGGAAAGCATTTCACCTCAGCTTAAATCAAGTGCAGAGGTACTGTTCATGAGGTAATAATGAGATACCTGCCCAAGGGTGAGGTTTAGCTAGAGTTTTGTCATTGTCCTCAAAGCGAGCCAGCTCAGAACCATTGTATATAATCCATAGAGCCCAGTGACTCCTCTGGGGTTCTGCAGTTGAGTGTAGGTTCACCAGCATAACTAAAGGTTGCACAATCTGGACCTTCCTGTAGAAATTGTCCCTCAGTGTTTTACAGTGTATGGTGCAATATCTAGGCATAATAGTGTGAGTGAGGAATGCAGAAGCTGGCAAAACACTATTTTTCTGTGAAGTGGTTACTTTGAATGGCAACCTAAGCGTCAGTTTTATTTTCTCCATGTTTTGAAACGGTGTATGTGTCTTCACAGCAGTTTTGGTATGATGTCCATTCAAATCTCTGGTCAGTCTTTCTGAGAAGGTGACTCTTGGGTGTGGCTTTAATGGGTCTATCTGTTCATTATATTGGTTTGAGTAGCCATGCTTGTAAAATGGCTGTTAAGACCCATAGGCATAAACTAAATCAGTGAAGGTGTTGGCATAATCTGTTGTCTCCATTGTATTATAAAGAAGTTTCCATTTTTAAATGAAATCAATAAAGTGTAATCATTTCCTTGAAAAAGAAAAAAAGTTGTGCAATTTTATCAGAAAGCAAATACTGTGGTGCAAGAACACAAGAGCAGGTGATTCATGTTTTGCATTTAGTGTTCAAGATTGACAATAATGCAGCAAACTAGTATAAATATATTTTTAAATGCTTTTTTTTTAAAGCCATAATGATGATATAAATTATAAAGGCATGGCCTTGTGAATAATGTTAACAAATGTTTCAGAATCAAGAAAAAACATCCGGAACTTGATGGTGGTATAATATCTATAATATCTTTTGCATGATTTGTATGTTGATATTGTATGACATGAGCACAGTGAGACTTTTTTTTGGTTGCATCCAAAGAGTTAGGAAGGAAATATAACAAGAATGTATTTATAATCACTCTATTTTGAAATAAAGTAAAGAAAACAAAATGTATTGGCTTTACCCTGTTTTGATCATTACTATTTTAGGTTAGTTTATAATTAAGACAGTTGCTTACAACATACAGTCCAATGTAAAACAGAAACCTATTGTTTATTAATTTTGTTTGCCTTCATCAACGTCAAAATACTAGTCAGTGTTGACTTCAAAATTTGTATGAAATATTAATAAAATTGTTTGGTACTATTGTATTTCTGAAACTAGACTTTGTTAAGTGCCTGTGATATTCTCTTTTGGATTATTTGTATATGGATGAGAGAGATCTGTAAAGCAGTTATGCAGTAATGTTTTCTAACCACCTCAACAATTTGTTGTATTTTAGTCTGTTGTCCAACAAGTCTTCCTTTCCCGTTATGCAAATAATCCCTACAAAGTCAGTGATTTTCTTTCCATTACTACCACAAGCAGAATTTAGTTTTTAGTTGGATGCTCAGTTCTTCAACCCACAAGTGCTTAGAGGAACAATTACATCATGTTAAGGACGTTTGCTTTCATTCTGCTCTCTTCTTATTAGTCATTTTCAATAACAATTTTTCAGAGGAAAGAAAAGTTAATTTGTCCTTAGAAGAAGCAAAATCACCAATCCATCTACCATTTCATTTGGTAAGTTAGTTTTATAACTGAATGTTGCAAAGACTTCTTTGGGAAGTCTAACTTCCAAATTTATATTTTGTAGTTAAAATGGTTTACAAAGGCTCATAAAAATCGTCATGGCAAGGGAGAAGAGCAGGAGCAGAATTACATTTAGATTAAACATTCCCTGTTGTGCAGGGTTTAACATGCATTATAATGGCAGTGAATGAGAATCAGAATGGGATATGGAGTGGAAAATCAGGACTTGATACGGATTTTTTTCATTTCTAGTTGAAGTGCAATATTAGAACAAACCCACAGCATTAGTTGAGAAAGGCCTACGTACAATATTCCAAGTAATTTATTTCTAAAGAAAAACTCAAGAACAGAATTAATTATTCATGTTTTGATAATAAGTGTGCACTGTTTTCCTGAATGCAGAGGAACTTGAGAGTTTTCTGTTAGTATGCTTTGTCATTATTAGTCTTTATTTCCAATTTCAATTCACTCATCCTTATGTGTTATGATTGATGCTGTGTTGGAAAACAAAAATAAGAATATTGTTGTTCAGGGACAAACTCTTCTCAGTAATTTATCAATGTAAATCCAAACTGACTGAACAGACTTCAAAGGAGTCAAATATGCCTTGCCCTAGTGAACAAAAAAGCAGAAAGTACAAGATCTATCCATCATTGAAATAAGAATAAGTAATTTTTGACTTGAAATGTAATGTAATCTTGCTTTCTACTCTGTTGATTTGGGTGGTAAAGCTGTTGCTATTTCCAAATGACTGTAGGGAGAGCACAGACCAAGGGCAGTCCCGTGTCTGATGTCAGTGGAACTCCACAGTGATTCAAGAGCTGTGGGCACCCCAGAGCTGCACAATGGGCACAGAACTGCATCAATCTGCTGGTTTATACATACACGTGGGGGAGAGCTCACATAAAGTACAATACAAGTTACTTTCTCCCTGTAATGGAGCAAAGCTACTCTGCTCTTGTTTTTCATTAAGCAGGGAGTTCCTTGCAAGTATCGTTGTTTTACTGCTAATTTTATTTGTATTCACTAGAAATGCTTGAGGTAATTAATTCATTGTCTGAAAGCAGTACATTTCAGTCTGTTATTCATAAAATACCAGTCACTGAGTTATATTGAATTTCCATTCCCTAAGTAATAATTCCATAAATAATTCCTCAAAAGCACAAATAAGGATCAGATAAGGAAAAAAAAAAGTCTTAGCTGTTACTAAATCTGAATTTTTTGCGTGTGTGTACATGAAAGCTTAACACAGTGTAGTAAAACTCTGATGGGTAGCAAGTGGTACCTCACTTCTCTTTGGCCTTTATTTAACCAGAAATCAGAAAGTGATCTCTAAATGGTTTAGTCATCACTTTGTAACAGTAGAGCAACAAAGAATAGTCACAGGTTTCCTGAGGATTTAATTTCTTGGTTTAATTTCATGTAATTTCCTGGAAATGAGTGCACTATGACCTCCCAGAGCATCCTCCCACTCCATGCTCTCATTTCACCTTCAGTGAGCAAATCCTTTACAGCTGAAGGTTTTTCTAGGCTTGGGTTGGTGGCAGTTTCCAAAGAGGCAGAAGAGTGGGATTTGTCAGTTCCTAGAAAGCAGCTAAAAAAGGCAAATTAAGAGTCTGTCCTGGATGGTTTCTGAGTCACATCAGATGGTGCATGGTCCAAAAGAGAAATGTAGGAAAAGGTTTAAGCTTCCCTTGGGAAGTTTTGTGCAGGACTTTTGAAGCTGGACAATTGTGGCTTCCCACAGCTGTAAGCTTTGCATTGTAGAGGAAATGTGATTCAGTCAATTGAATCCTGACAGACTGTGGCTAAATCCTGCAGACATCTGCATCCACTTACCTGAGCTAGCCCTTGGTGTCACTGTTCCCTGAAAAGCCTTGCACAAATTACCCAGGCTAAGCCAGATGCGATACAGATTTCTCAGGGATGCCTTTCTCGAGACTCTGGGTGCATTTTTGTGCACGCTGGGAGATCTTTGGGTGTGGGGGTCAGTCTGTGCCCGGGGTTTGCTGAGCAGAGGCTCTGGGAGGGGCTCTCCTCATGTGCTACATTAGTGCTCACATCTGAATAGGAGACACTGTACAGGATGCACATCTCAATGAGCAGAGTCACAAAGGGCAGTTTGGTTTGACAGATTTTGAGCTCTTCACTGCAAGAAACTGCAGGAAAGGATGTACCATACAGCAGATTTTCTTGCTCCCTGGCAGGATTTAGTCGACCCTGTGAGTCCTTCTCAGCAGGGTATTCTTCTTGTCTATACACCACAAATAAGGCTCCAGGTCATCAGCCTCGTGTACGTGCAGTCTGTGTTTGCTTATACCCAAAAACAGTTTTGTGGAGAGGACTAGGAGAATAACTTCTTATTTTTCTTTCTTTTCTTTTTTTTTTTAATGAAAAGTGAAATGGGCTGAATTTGAATTTTTCCAGATTGAAAAGGAAAAATACAGGTATTCTAAAGAATGGTCACATTGTTGGTTAATATCTGTACTATGAAAGTATTTTACTAAGAGAGAGAGGAAAAAAGATGTGTTTATATTTTTAGCATGCAACTTTTCAACTTCCATTCTTGGGTTAGAATATGCCCCCGGGTGCCAAGGGACTTACATGTGCACCTCAGGGCACAATTTACTTGCAAAGATTCATCTTTAATGTCCTTCTGCCTTTTGTGTGTTAGAAATGAAATGCAAGGTTTTGAAAGATCCCTGTCTGCTTTAATGGAAGTTACATCAGCAGGAGCTCCTCAGGACCAGCCTTCGAGCTTCTGTTGAGCTGTGCCTGCAGTTTGATCAAGCAACAAGAGTACAAATGTCAGACAAGGGGTGATTTTTTGGATGGAGTTAACACTTTGAAATAATTGGGGTTTGTTTAGTTTCCTTCTTAAATATCACCATGCCATTGCACTGCTTTATACTTGCAAAGTTCTTCTATGATCAGTTCAATAAATCAGTGGTTTTACAAATATGGTCAAGAAATTTGGTCCAAATGTCCAGATAAAAAAAGCTTTGCTTTTAATTCTCATGGGGTTATTTTTAAGAAAATAAAGAGTGAAAACATTGTGAATAACCTAGATTTAAGATTTCTTTTTGTTCAATGAAAGTGACTTTTGCCTTAATGAAGTGAAATATTCAGATAGTACAAGTGAAATATTTAGGAATTAATTTTGGGAAAATTTGATTTGTGCCAACAAGGTCCCTATTTTGTAATCCTTTCTCAGGAATATAAGCTATGGATGCCATAAGAGGTTTTATCTTTTAAGTAGCTTCCCCTAGAATCTGGAGTTTCAATTCAGCTGTTGGAGCTATGCCATGGGCATGATTTTATGATTTTGCTCTATTGGTCAACAAAACAACAGTGCGATGCATTTTCTCTGTGTAGCTTTGTCAAGTTATTTATGCCACTTATGACAGCAAAGATAGCAAGGATTATAAATTGTAAAGTGTGTTGTAAGGATTCCTACACATTTGTAATGTGTTTTCAAAATGAAAGCAGCATGCAAACGATGAGTATTATCAGCATACAGTCCATTTCTAAAGGGAAGTACCATTGTACTCTGCACAGTGCTCTATTGTTCAGATTGAGAAATATCACTGAAAGTGAATAAGCTGTGTTTTCCTCTTTGTAGATTTTTCTTCTTCAGCTGTTAAATAGATGTTTACTCTGTACAGAGCAAAACAACTCTGAGCCATCTGCAAGAAAGTACGTAAGCTTAAAAAGGACAAGCAAATGCATTCCCTCCCAAAAATGTCTGCATTATAATAATAAAATCACTCATACTTTCCAGTGTCATTGGCACCTTTGGACAAGTTGTGAGACTGAGATGTGGAGCTGGCCTCAGCTCCTGTCTCCTTTCTCCACACCAGCATTCCCTTTGGCATTATACTTGGATGAGCTCAGTTTGCCTTTCAGTGCCGTGTGGGGCTGAAGCAACGTGAATTCATACCCACTGTGCAGATATTTGCAATGAGCTAGAACCAGAGTTATCACGACCTAGACGTACTCAGAGACATCAGAAGCAGAGCAGTGACCTTTTTTCAAAATGCCTTTTCCTTCACCCCCTGGGGCACACCTGTGCCGTGGCCCACAGCATCCTTTGTCCAAGGAGCAAGGTTGCAGCAGGGCTCAGCAACATCCTTGCTTTAGCATTGCAGGAAGCAAAGTAACACAGGAGCCCTGCAATCAAGAATGTAAGACTCTCCTTGGCTGCCTGCTGTTCAATATGTGGGCTAGTCCCTTTTGAAATGGGAGGAGTAATCCTCACTATTGGGTCCAGTCTAAACTCTGGAGACTGGGTAGGAAGGACGTGTTTGACCAAAGATTCCCCCACGGTTCAGCCAGCCCAGGTTCTCTGTCAGACATATGGAGATATGTGTTTTTCCCTGTCTGTAAATAGCATACAGCCAAACTTGTCTTAACAGTTCTAATGGTTTGGTGCTACACGTAATGCATGTGCACCTGCAAAACTGCATTTCTGTGTGGGACTGCTGAGAGTCCCTGGCAGTAATGAGGACAGACATTTTTTACCTCAAAACCATTTGTGATGGCCAGATTCAGATTGCTTTGCCTAATAATTATATATGCTTCTTGTATAATAGTTTATTTTCTTAATAACAACACTTTCTTTTTAACAGACAAAAGGCTTTCACCTTTTTATTTTATATTTTTACTCATTCCTCTGTAGTTGGAGTTCTATTAATCCATTCCAACCCATAAAGAAAAAAGTCCTCTACAGGAAAACTCCACTTTATGTAACGCACTGAAGATGGCACTGTAGTAACAACTTCACACTGTGAATGATGATATGCTTGTGTTTGTTACTGGGAAATTGTGATTTTTTTTTTATTTATTTAGTACAACTACCATAAAGCCAAAGGTCAGTTTAATGCAGCACCACCCAACACTGCTGCTATGATTAAATGTGAAGAAGGGTTTCTGTTACTTGGACTCATCACAAGGAGACTCCAACTCAACCTAAACTATGTGGAATAGTTTATAGCTGATCTTCTTAATGAGAGGGAGTTTTTTAATAAAGAAAAAATCCAAGGAAAACAAAGAAAATCCTTTCTGTAAAGGATATGGTAAAGCATATTAACACCACAGCAGGTCTCTAAAGACCCAATGAACCCTGGGGCAGGGCTTTATGGTTTCAGTTGCACTACATAAACCTTCAGTTTCCTATAGAGACTGAAGGCTTTAATTCATCTGAAACAGGAGCTTCAAGTTAAAAAGAAAAACAACCAACCGACCACACGTGAAGAATACCAGTCACAGGTAACAGCCACATTTAGGTTAATGATAATTTGTAGTAAGAATAAAGAGAAACCCATTCAAACTGACACTTATATACATCTAAAATGATGCTTCTATCTGATTCATAACCCACACCTTTTAAGCCCTTCACTCTTAGCAGGTGAGAGTTTTGGGCTGTTTTGAAGTATTTGAGTAATTGGGCCACTGTGCAGCAATTACCTCTCACAGCTACTTCCATCATACATGCCTGAGCTATTTTGAAGGGGATTAAAAATGGAAACTTTATATTCTTTTTGCTTTGTCTTGCTCAAGAGAAGTCAGTGGAAGGATTTGTGTGAATTGCCACAATGGGGATCTTTCTCAGGTACTGAGAAAAAATTGCAGGATTTAAAGCCCCACTGATTTCCATGAGAGACAGCATTTGTCCCAGATGACCTAATGCTCTTTGTCAGCAAACTAATTTTGGGGAGGAAAATTTTGACTTTTTCAAAACTCCCCCTTTCAAGCTGCCAAATTACTTCTCCTGCAGTCCAGTATTATAAGTGTGTAGCTTCTAAACTATATGGGATTTAAATATGTAAAAAAGTTTAGGGCCTTGATCCTGGAATAAATCTGGTAGGAGCTCTCTAATTACCCCAGCAGGATGCTCTGCTCTTTACACAGCACCTTCCAGCTGCCTGAGCAGCTTCCTCAGCCTCCCCTCCTTTGCCAGCTCAAAACTTCCCACAGAACCTCTGCAGATTCCCCAGCAGAGGAATTTGCTGGGTTTGTTCTTGTGTGAATGAAAGCAAGGGTAAATGATTTCTATTTGTGCCTCCACGACCTCCAAATACAGTAAAAACTCATTGTGGGTAATGGAGACAGGCACAGGCAAGCCAAGATGCTCAGAAGCCCATGGTTAGGTCAGGGGATATTTGAGGGATGCAGAAAGAGGAACTGAAACTGGGTTTGAAATTCTGGAGCTGGAATTTTTGCTTGGAGGTGGCTTTGGGGCCATGGGATTGCTTAGAGGCCTGTGAAGCAGTTAGCAGGCAAGATAGGTGGGAACAGACTGAGCTGCTACAAAAATAAGCACTCTAACTTATATACTCATGTAAACATTTGGAGATGTCTGTGATGCATTGGCCGTTAATATTTAATTTATCACCTATTAAATATTTCATTTTGTATCATTCTTTACTGGAAAGGTGATGGATTATGTCATCCACAAGGACCTATATATAAAGATTTGGCAGATTTCTCAGTCTTTTGAAAAACAATTTATAAGCAGTTTGCAGGAGGTAAAATGCATTATGAAGAGATTAGTCATGTGCAAACATGTTGTCTCATTTTAGTTTGTAAAAAAGGCAGGAGCAAGCACCTGCAGGCAGTATTTGTATTGCAAAGGGAGAGTTATTATGAACCTGTAGAGAAGCTGCCACCTGGATCTTCACTGCCCTCATCACCGCAGGAAATTTGAGCTGTTTGCTTCTACCTCCCATGGCTGAGGGAGCACAGGGCAGTGTGAGGGGCTGAGGTGATAGCACAGGCACTGCCCCTGCACCTGTGGCAGCTCAGCTGTCTCTGCATCCCCAGAATTCAGGTCTTTGCCTCTGTGCCTCCCTGGGACTTGTGCCACTGGAGGGTGAGACAGCCAAGACACAGTAGAGCTTAAACACTGTCAAAAAGCAGTGCTTTGCAATCCTCCCACTGTTGTTTTTTTGTTTTTTGCTGTTCCATGAAGATGGCAGTGACAGCCCCACTCCACAGTCTGTGTGTCCTGTTCTGTGGCCATGGTCTCCACTGGCTGTCCCATCCCACACACAGACCTTGGCAATCCCTGAAAGCAGCTCCCTCTCTCTGTTGTCAGGCCTCTGACTGTGCTGCAGACAGTGAACATCTCCTTCCTTTTTCAGTAGTTCTTAATCCAGGAAAGCGTTTCCTTAGGTCCTTAATAGCAAGCTTAAGGTTAAGCATTTATTTAAGCACTTTGCTAAACTGTGTCTTGCTGAATGCCTGCCAGATGAAAACAGATGGGCTAATTTACCCTGGTGTTCTTCCATGACTTCAGGAGAGCTGTAAGAGCAGGAATCCTGATGAAAGGTGGACTCCAAAGTAAGAGAGGGCTGAATGGTGTTTCTGAGTTCCCTGGGAATCTGGAGATTTGGAGATTGACCAGGGGAGAGTAAGAGCCTCTCTGCAAGGAGTGTCAACCCAGCTATTCATCCCTGGTGTTATCTCAATTACCTACAAGGAAGAGAACAGGGGAATCAGCTTTCCCCCATTTATTACCAAGAAACAGCTGTGCCTGGGGTGTGTGCAGGGAGCAGGGCTCTTTTCTGGCTTATCACCCAGCCTGTGCTGTAGGGCGCTTGAAACAGAAGTGTGCTCCTCTTCTGATGGCAACTCTGATGAGCCACTGGAGACTCAAACTCTTCATGGATCCTAAAAACCACTCCCTTTTGTTAAAGAGCAGCCAGACGTGCTGTGGGATTGAAAGATTCTGAAAACTGATGTTAATATGTTAGAATTTGGTATAAAATTATGACCTCTGTCACTCATGAAACAATTTGGTAAGTTTAAGGTTTTGCAATATGTCATATGCTTTTAAAAAGTACTAAATAATGGCTTATAAGATATATTAATTAAAAAATTGCTAATTTAGGAATACAGATTTGTGGAGATGCATTTTTACAGTAAATTGTTTTTGTTCACAAACCTGAGAACGTTGCTAATACTGGCATTCACATTTAAATGCTGTAGTATAAGGTCTCAGAAAGTTCTATGACTTAATGGAATAGGGTCTTAAGGAAAAAGAGTAAGAGAGCATGGAATGAAAAGCTTAAAAATATTTTGAGAGTATGCTGAGTCAATACTGTCTTGGCAGTATTTATTGTTCCAGTGTTATATTTTCGGGGGTTTTTTTCTGTGTGTGGTTTTGCTTCTCCAACTGAAGATACTCCTGCTATCCACAGGCAGTCTAGCTTGTTACCAAAATGTGGATGTTTATAATAGCTTTAATGCCAAATGAAAAAGTAGGAGGAAGAAAGGAAGGGTGGAATTTGGGTTTTAAAATGTCTTTCTGATGAATTATTCATATTATTTATTTCACCAGATCAAATGCTGTTTTTGAAAAATCGTATGACAGGGAGTGCGCAAGAGATTTCTGAGGTTGAATATGAGCAACAAATCTTTTCTAGGAGAGGAAAAAACAATAAAACTGTCTCCAAACCTCAAACAGAAAGTTTTCCCAAGAAATATCAAAGACCAGTGTTGTGGGACTGTAAAATGCAGACCTGAATCTATCATTTTATTTTTACAGCAAGTTGTCATCAAGCTCTTCTCTGATCCAAGACTAAACAGCAATTTTCCAAATGTGGTGGCAGAACGCAGATCACCTTCATTTTTAGAACAGCATAGCTTGGAATGAGCCTTTACATGAATTAACCTCTATAAAAACAGTGAATTTCAGCTTCTTGAACAGCACTTTATTCTCTTTGGGTAATTAACTCTGGTATGAGGGTGGTGAAGTTCCTTTATTTAACCCAGAGAACAGCAACAGGTATCTGTGGAATGCCAGTCTCACCCTCCTTCCTTCTTTGTACCCAAAAGGGCAGCAGTGGACATCTTCCTGGATGTCTTTGGATGCATGTTGGGGAAAACCCCCTGGCAAAGAAGCAGAGGGTGCTCCTAGCCCTGCTTCCCTGTGGGGATGGGAAAGGCAGGCTTGGCATGGAGCCCTTGGCACAGCAGCCTCTCCTGCCCCTGGTGGGGCCAGCAGAGCTCCGCTGGCCTGAGGAGCCCCAGGATGACCTTTACAGTGGATCCAGGCTCTGCAGCATCACTGTGTCCATGGAAGTGCAATGTGCTGGAAAAACAAGTGACAGGGTTTTGCACTTGATATCATAGAATGGATGATGTGGGCTCGGAAAGTCCTTTGTAGTCTCCAATGCCTTCTTCTCTCCTCTTTCCTTGCTTACTCTGCATATGAATTAACCAGCTGGGGTTGTAGCAGAGACATAATTTATTCAGATATTCAGATTTGTATTTAATGTCATCAACTTGTCAGCCTTGGTAGACTCTGGTTCAGACCCACGGTTTTTGCTGCTACAGCAACCCTCACAGGCACAGAATCTGGAAAACAAGTAGGATGTAACTCAAGAGCTCTTTACATTTATATAACCATGGATACCTTGGTGGTGCATATGACCAAGTGTTTACAAAGTAAAGCGTGTTCTTACCAAAAATGGGAAGCACAGACTGTGAATTCACCCTGGGACATATGTGAAAGAGATAAAAAATAAAAATAATGCTCTTCCACCTTTATGAAATAGTGTTCTGTAGTAAGTTCTACTTTCAGTTGTTCTGACTGTAGTAGAGGTGGATGGCTGTGGGTTTGTTGCTTGGATGGCCATGGGAGACTTTGACTGTCCAAGTTCACATTTAAAGTCAGGCAGGAGGGGGACAACAAATTGCTGACAGAAACTTGTCTTCATGGAGAATATTGTATTGGTGAATTAGTTTTAAAAAAAAATGTAATATTGGTACTAAATGTCCCAGGGTTCCTTGTTGCAATTGCAAACAGTAAACTGTCACACAAAAATATGATTCTTAAAGCAAAATTTTATGTGTACATATCATGCCTTTTATTTGTATCTCCTTATTGATGCTATCTCTTAACACAATTCCCTTCATAAGGCAGTTTCCTAAAGGTATTTTTCATTTAACACCTATTTGTTGAGATTTTTTTTTCTCAGACACGATGAGGAGTCCTAGGACCCTACTGGCACCTGTTTCTCTCCACACTGCTTCAGAGCACATGCACTCTGTCTCACTTTCTATTTCCTGGGTTAATATTCATTCATTCATTCACTCATTCATTTTAAACATTCAGTTTCAGGTTTAGAAATTCTGCCCAGCTAACACTATAAAATGTGTCAGCAATAAGTAAAGATGTAAAAACAAAAGAAGCCCAGGTCTCTCATGAAAAAAGTCAAAATAGGCAACTTTCATTTTCCTGATGCTTTCCCAAAGAGCACATTGGTATTGTCATGACCTGTTGGCTTTTTTCTAGAACTGGAAAACCATACTATGGGAAAAAATAAAAAATATATTTTTCAGGAAGAAAGTGTTCTTCAAACTGTACTAAACATTAAAGTGCTTTGCTTTGCAATAAGCTTAAAATAATTTCTAAGTGTTTATTGCTAAACCACTGGGAAGAATCTCATTTTTCAGTGCAGAAAAACAGATAATCTGCTTCAGCTTGATATGTATGTAAAAGCCTGTAGGGAAAATTTTTATGAAATTGAAGATAGTCCACAATTTTTCCAGAGTTGGAATAAAAAACAGACAACAAAAATCAGTCCTTAAAAATTCCAGTACTTCAGTTTGTTACTGATTTCTGTAAGTACATATGACAGTTTCTAAATCTTACATAGCAAACCCCTCTAGGTAAAGTCAGCAGAGGCAGGTATGGTGGGTGCTCTAATATTGGAGGCTCGAGGGCTCTTCTTGTTTTTGTGGCACCTTCGTTATTCCTTTGCTCATATTCACAATTTTCTATCGCAGGTTTTCCTCTGTGTCTGGTTCCTTATGGACACGCACATCAGCAGCAGCCACCAGAGCCAGCAGCTCCAGGACGTTTGTCCGAAGCTGGAATGGCAGGAGCTGGAAGGCCAGGGCTGGCAGTGTCTGCAGGAGATGATCCTTGCTCCTGCCCCAGTGCTGGGCACACCATTTTACAATCTGATTAATGCACTCATAGGCAGACTGTGGTCTGAGAAGGAGGAGAAAGATGAGGCATTGTTGGACAGTTTCTCTTGATTAAAGGCATGACATTACCTTAAAAAATATATTTTAAACAAAGGCACCAGGAAACAGAAATTCCTCTGTTCCTCCAGAGCCCAGCCACAGACTTGTTTCAAAGCCTGAGGGAGCAAGAAGCTTTCCTTTACTGCCTTTTAGAAAGTCCCTGTTTGGTCAAATTCAAACACCCTGTGGTCAGTAGCCCTCTTTGATTTGGAATTACACGTGTGTCTATAATAATTTGGGAGCTCCCTGCCAGCTGGTTGCACTAGATGGGGTGAGAATGCACAAATGCACACCCATGTCTGCAAACCCATGCACAGGGGTGAGGTCTTTTTGCACAAAATCTCTCTACCATACAAAAGTGAACAGTGTAAAGATGAGTAAAGCATTAATTCTGGAGCTATTTTCTTTAATCTGTGCCATGTAGCCAGTCCAGCATTATGTAATGAGTGGCTACTGCTGCTCAAGGGCAAAGCAAACTCCCCAAAATAAACAGAGGTGTGAATCAGGTGGAAAAACTGACCATGAGGAGCAGCCAGCCTTTGATCCTCGCTGCTACAAGAGGTTTGTTTGCTGGCAAAGTAACCATACTGCTGATGAACCTTTCCCACACTGCTTTTGTTTCTGTTGCTTCTGCTTCTGCGGCCAGAAAGTCAGCTTGGCATCTTTATTCTTGTTTTTAGTGATGGTTTCTGTTTTGCAGTTACACCCACCAACTTGAAGCCGATGATGTAAGGCACTATTCAGGGTCTTTAGCCTGCACACAGCAGTGTGGGGAATCTGCAGCACAAGTATGATCCTCTGCAGTTCTTCCTTTTGGCAGGTAATTGATTCAGGTTTCAATCAGGAGCAGCTCTTTGACAGCTGTGTTTTCTTTCCTTTTTTAAACCAGTCTTACAAGACAGCTGCAATATGCCTAATTTATAGCATGCTACTAGGAATATTATCATGATAATTGTTTGTTTAGATCCTTTTTGTCCTGGGTCTGAGTTCTTTTAAAAACAGCTTACATGCTATTAATTTAAACCAACATCACTAAAAAATACCTGCCTAACTTTCAAACCAGCCTTAATATGAAAAGGGGCTTAAGTTTTATAACTCAGAAGTCGAATTAAACTTCATGCAAAGTCACTCATTAGTCAAATCTCAAGATTTTATATAAGTAAATCTTACTTATTAAAACATAATTTTTGAGTGCTTGAGGCTAAGAAACTTGACTTGTTTGAAAACCATGTGAGCCCTGAAGCCAACCCTTGTCTATACAACCCCAACATTTCGGTATGTGAGGGAAATTCTCCCCTCCAAACACAGCTGGATTCCCCTGGAATCCTGTGGTGAGCATGAAGAGAAACCTGTGTGGCCAGATTAAGGGGGGAGGAGATGAAATTTGGCTCTGAGCTCCTGCATGATCCCTGTTGCTGTGGAAACGAGGCCTTTGCAGTGCCTATCACATCTCTGTAGTCCCCAAGAGCCATCTCTTCCCTGTGGCATGAGGGGGAGCCTCACAGGGAGCCCAGAAACTGGGGGCCTGTGCTGCCAGGGGAAAATGCAGACAATAACTTCAACTCTGTGCTGAAAAAGAAGGAATGAATCACCCTTTTATGCAGGGACATGTAGTTACATCCAAATGCCATGCTGTGCTTCTTAGGGAGAAGAAAAGGTGAGATTGGTAAAAATGGAGCTGAGATTTTATGTTCAATTGCTCACGGCCTTTCCTATATCTTCCTTATCCTCCTGAGTGAGCCAATCAGTCTGTAATATCCCTCCTCCATTCATCCACTGCCTGGTGAAAAAGATCATATTATCCATGATTATTTCTTAAGCTAACGCAGCTCGAGCTCAGCGAGGTAGGTGCTTCCAGTTAGAGAGCATTTCCTTCTGCTGTTTGCAGTTTGTTTGTAGGAGCAACTGTCTGATTGTTACCCAGGCAACCCATGCAGGCGTGAATTTGATTAGATATAGTTTCACAGATGTGGGCAGTGTTTCAAGCATTGTTTGGTGTTTCTGTCAAAAAGAAAATTCAGCTTGTTAAATTTTAAGCATTTTTGTTTGAAGGACAGAGAGAAATAGTCAAGGATCTTGTAATAATAATTTTTTGATGGGGTTATCTCAGCTTGCTAGTTGCTATTTGTGTGTGGTAGATGGTTGTTCATTCCATATAAAGAAAAAAATGTGGAAAAAATCCAGTATTGACAGCAGGGAGATGTGTAAAAGTACATGAATTTTTATTCTCTCCACTGAAGCAGGTTAAATTACTATCATTCCTCTAGAAGATAAGATCATTAAAATGTGAAGACTCTTTGTCATATCATAATAATGACAGTACTGGGAACGTATTTTGATGCTTAGCTAAGCACAGACTGTCTTGTGAAGAGGCAGCTTGGTTTTTTAACTGATGGCAGCGTTGTGCTCAGTGTGTTTATTTCTCCAGTGGAACTTGCAGATGTAAACATCAGTTGAATGTGCAGCTAGAGGACAATGGCCTGACATTCTGCATGAGCTCTCTTGGTGAGCAAAGCTCACTTTCTTTTGATACAAAAGCAGAAGGGGGAAGTAAACTTTGTGGATAAAATAAAATGAAAATTACTCCCCCTAAAGCTGAGCATTTAAAATTTCAAAGTACAATTCAGTTTTGCAAAGACATAAGCCTACATAGTGATATTCAGTTCAGTTTCCAGGTAAAAAATTCAAGGATAGTTGAGATTTTCTGTTCTGTTTCAACCTAAACTCTAGAATAAACAGGATTAGCTGTTTAACTGTGATCACTTGTTTGGGATTGCAAGGACCTGCAGGCTGGGAGCTGGAAACAAATCTCCCCTCACTGCAGATTCAGTAACCTTGAGAGCTTTACACACTCTTCTGCAAATGCACATCAGAATTACTTCTCTTGAGTAAACAAACTCTTCTCTTATGACCCTGCTCTTGAAAATGGCTCATTTGTGTGCCATGCATTCATACCTGGTCTGTGGTTTGGTTTTATAAGACTGGTACCTTCTGCTGGGAACATTTAGTGTGGCTTTTTAAGGAAACACAGCTTGTGATGACATTGTTCATCCGTGAGTCATTTACTTCCTAGAAGCTTTTGGTATTTTTTTAGCAAACTTCAACCAAATTTGCAAATATCCACTACTTTCATAGCATAGAGAGATCTGGAAGGTGTTAAACTCCTAAATATTCTGTTAAAATTGACAGCTAGCTAGGTGGCAAAGAGCCTTTAGTGAGAGCTAAGCAGGGAGTTCTCCCTTGCTCTCAGCTGAGTTTGTAGCAGCCATATAACAAACCTTCAGCCAACTCACCTGCACAGGGCAGAGCAAGCAGCATGGCAGGAGGGCTGCTCTGGTGTGGAATGGGGTAAGGAAAGGGCCTGGGGACCAGAAGGAGCTGCTGTGGGAGAGGAGAATAATAGCAGGGAGACTGGGAATGTGCAGGGCAGAACCACAGTGATGGAGCTGTGGGGAAAAGGGAATTATCAAGGGAGAGGGGATGGGGGTGGTAATAGGACAGGAGTTATCTGGAAGCCAGACTTTACACTGCTCATGAGTCAATTTGTTCTACCACATCACTCAGATATTATTTCATCCTGGTAGTCTGTAGTGCAAATGAAAAAATCTGTCACAGATCAAAACTTCATTAATAGAATGGCTCCTACTGAGTTGAATGGCTTTTGGATTGGGATCGTGTTTGGCAAAAACAAGTAATAAGGGAGCAAAAAAGAGAAGGAGTAATTGAGAGTAATTAAAAAATCCATAACCACAAGGCTAGATTTGTAATGTAGCTTAACCATCCTGATTGTAGGTCATGTAAAAGTGCAGCCAGTGAGCAAAATATTCTTGCAGATTGAGATGAGATTTTTGATGAAAAGGTTGGGAGAGAAGCTGAACAATATAGTTCAAAAATGTAATGCTTCTTTTGTGGGACGCTGAAAATCACATGGCTACTTACAGCTATTTGCTCTAATAAAATTATCTTTTTCTGAACATCATCAATACAAGCTTTGATTTTCTGCCGATGTTTTTCTCACTGCTGTGAACTGAGAAAGTGAGAATGAATTCTATCCTCTCAGTTGCTTGCCAATAAGTGTTAATCCTCTATGCTTTGTAATCAGATAGCATTGTTTTTGCACTTCATTCTTTGTGAGACAGTTGCTAGGAATGCACATTTTTGGGGTGTGCAAAGAAAAAAGGTCTGTTTTTTCCACGTATAATTGGGAAATTTGAGTGTTCCTATTTCCACATTGATTTTTTTCTTTGGCAAGTTTATATTTGCATGGAAAGAGACATTTTTCATGTTTGTTAAGAAGAGCAATAACTGAAACCTCCACTCCAGACTGTTAGCCTGCATCTCAAGCCCACTCACTTTGTTCCCCTCTATTTGCTCAGTAGTGGGTACCAGTTCTGGCTGTTCAACACTTCTTTACCCTTTTAAAACAGAACATATTATTTGAAATGAAGAGAGAGAAGAGGAATTGGCATAATTCAATACAATTTCATCACCTAATAAATGGAATGGGAATGGATTTTGCTTTCTCATTTGAATTCTAGGTACTAAATCCTCTGCATACAAAGGCAATTTTTCTGGTTTAAATATTCATTTATACCAAGAAATGCAACACACCCACAGCACACGCACCTTGGATTGTCTAAATGCAAGAACAGACACGGATCAATATTTTGGTTTTTCATTTTCTTCATCCCCTAGATTGCCAATGAATCACCATAGGAGACTAAAGCCCCTCTACCTGTGTGGCTGGGTGCATTTTGTGCAGGGTGGCTTCACAGGAAGGGACTGAGATAAAGACTGTTGAGTCACATGTTAGTGATGGTTTGTGTCCTCTAAGAAATGAGCAAAGCAGCCCCACCAGGGCTGTAGATCTGGTGCATGCTAATCACACTGGGCAGCAGATCACATTCTTGGAAATATAGGATACTTGGACAAAAGCTTATAAATTTTAAAACCACGTTCAGGGAAGTTGTATTTTTCTCGTGCGTTAAATTCTCCTCAGGGAAGAAATTACAACTCACACTTTTTAACAGTAGCAATAGTGGAACCGATTTATATGGCACCTTTTTCATAGGAATAACGTTAATAATTGCTTGACAAAAAATCATACGCAGATGTGGAAATATTAAAAGTATTATTCTAGAGAATAAAACAGCTGGAGGTTGGAAGCTGTACCTGGATTGGTTCAGGTGCTGAGGCTGTGTTAAGATTTCATGGGAACGAGAGCTCACTAACATTTTGCATTTAAGTAGTCACAGAAATTATCCAGTATTTAGCCTTCAGCATAAACTTTTGCACCCTCAGCTCTCCCCAGCTCACCCCAGTGTCCTGAGCAGAGGTAATGCCACAGCTGCAGTCTGGCAACTCTACACAGGTTCAGCAGCTCTGTGAAATGCTTGGTGTTGCTTGAATGGGACATTTTTATCAGAAAAATGCTGTACTATAACTTTTACACGGTTTACTGTTTTTTGGTTTTTGTCATCAGTAAATCTGCTGTTGCTTGTATGGTGTAACAGTTCTGTAAGAAGGCAAAAGCTAAAGAATCAATGTAAGGGTAACAGAATACTGATTGTAGCCATCAAGAATTTTTCTGCCTCTGACTTAAAAAAAAAAACAACAACCCAAAATCAATCAATAAGGCATTTAAAGTGTAAGGGAACAAATTCTATACCAAACTCCAGGAGAATTCAAGATGCCATGCAAATATGCTGCATTCTGAAAAAAAAAACAAAAACAAAACAAAAACCACAAAATTAACTGCTGCTTTGAACATGGTTAAATAGCTTTTCACTAGCTAAAAATACACACAAATAACTGATACAGATTCAGAATATATATCTGGATGTACCCTCAGTATTTCCACTGTTGTGTTCACATTCCTGCATTAAGATGGGGCTGTGTTACCTCAGAGCACAGAGAAATTGCTCAGGCTTTCTGGAAGGACCAGGGAAGACAGGCAGGAGGATGTACTTGTTTTTTTCCTGCACTTTGTACTTTTTCTCTTTTTTCTTTTTTTTTTTTCCTGCTTGTTTGCCAATAGAGCTTTCTTAAAGGCAAAGCCAGTTTTTCATCTGGCATCAAAATTTTAAAAGAACTTGTGTCTCACCAGGGATCCAGAGAGCTCGGCATCAGTTTGTCCACTTTTCAAAGAGCTGTGTGGATCTGCACTGAGAATCCAATCCTCAAAGTGCTTTAAGTGCTCGCAGATATCAAGCAGCTCTCTTTAAAGATAGTGGCAGCACACCTTTGAAAACAGGGCTGTATTATCTAATTATGTCGTTATTATTAATCCACTGTGTTATAGCAACCTGAAGACACGTGGATATCAGTTTTCTCTTAAATGGGCAGCTCTGCTGAGCAGTGCCCTGTGATGCCACCTGCAATGCCAGCCCAGCTCAGGAGCTCCATCCCTGGGAGCCGAGTGCCCCTTCTGCTGCTGAGTTATTGACATGGTTTGAGCCCTGAGACAGCACTGGGCTGGGAGCTGGCAGCAGGGGAGCTCCCCTTCTCTCTTAGTCCCTGATTGAATCACAGGCATGAGGTGGGACTGGCTTTGCTGATACCAGACTCCTGTGCTGACCTGGGATTTCTGAGAGTGAATTACCTGCGTGCTGTCAGACCCCCTGCTTTGGGATTTGCCTCTATGTGAAACACTAATTTACTACAGAAAAATAACCCAAAACTTCACTGTGCTGCCAGCTCCCCTACTAGATGGCATTGCATTTGGCCACCATAATATCTAGACTGATAACAATGCAGAATCACCTAGAAGAGCAGCAAGTGCTGCTTTGGGTTATAGAAAGGACAATTTCTGACTCATTGAAAGAAAAACTTAAAAGGAACATTTAAGCTGCTCTTAGAGGAGCAGAGCAAGTCTCTCACAAAGTCACAGTGAGGAGTCATTCAGCTGCATTGTGCTTGGGGCTTTTTCATAAAGGTAAAACTATTTCAAGCATGAAAGTTTAAGGTTTTAAACCTTGTAATGTATTTTTCCTCATTTATATGTTAAACTCAATCCTAGCAGGTCACACTTTGGACTCTGTGATAAACTGGGAATTCTAAGTTTCTCCAAAAGGACTAAATGATATATTGTTTCAGGATCAATAGCCCATCCCACTGATGAACTGAGATTTTTGCATCTACTGAAGCCTCAACAATCTTCCCTCCAGTGCATTGCATTTCCAATTTGATTGGGGAAAGAAAAGCCTAATGACAAAAGAACCTCAAACCAAATCTGATTTGATAGAACTTCAAGCATTACTAAAATCATAAAAAATATACTGCTCTGCAGTGCCCACAGGAAAGAATTTTTTACAGCTTTGAATTAAAAAATCTTAAGTACTTTAATTTGTGATGGCAAAACTACTTGAGTGACTTTCTTTGCTTCTACACAGATCTGTATCACACTTTCCATTTTACATTTATTCAGCACTGCAAGTATTTTGATGCATGGATTAAATTGCTCTGAGGTTTGTATGTGTCTAACCATTTCCTCTTATAATAAATTCACTAGATATTCACTTGCAAGGATATTAATATGGTTTTTGCTGAGAGAAGAAGTAACTCTGGGAATCGGCCATGACTGTGTCAGAAAGTGAAATATAAAGCAATAAATTCTATGATTTAGTTATAAATGTATTTGGTAGTATAAGAGACCCAGGATTAAACAGGATTGCACTGTGTTAGTGGAAAGTCAAGGGATTCCTTTAGCAGTGCTGCTGCTGTGAATAGCAATATGAGAGAAAAATGCATATCTGCACACATTTCTTATATTGTTGGTGTCAGTGGAGTCACATTCTCTCTCAGTAGCTATAAATCTTGCCTAATTTGTGTGATTATTTTTTTCCAGCTGCCATTCAGCTTTATTATTGCTTTCTCAGATGCCTGTTTTTATTCCTTTGCCTTTTCCTATTGTAAAGCTCTTCAAAACTTAAAAAAAAAAACCAAAACACAACCAAAAACCAAACCTCCTGGATGCAATAGATAAATTACACAGAGGGGAGAAGTGATGAGTTTATAAAGGATGGATGATAGAAGTTGGTTTCATTTATGGTGCAGGGAAAGACAAGGTGGAAGAAAGGATAAAAGTTCATTTGGTCATCATTTGGTTTGATGTGGTCTGGCTAATGATCATTGGATTCTAAAAAGTTCAGCAGAGCAGGGGTCCTGTAGGCAATGATTACACACAGCAGAAGTTTAGGGGAAGACAGGTTAATGCCCTCAGGCTGCAACTTGTCTCTGTTTTAGTGGTGTTATCTCCAAATGTTGTTGTCTGTTCCTGTTTGTTGTGGTTTTGTGCTTTCTTTCCCACAGAGGAAAACACATTGCATATTTATTGCTTTACTCTCCCACCTCTTGAACAGAGAAATCAAGCAAGCTTTTGTTATGGCTGCAGGCTACTATTTGCAAACTGCTGGTTATCACAGTCTATTGTAACCTCAAGATACCTGGAGGAGTTTCAGTGGAATTGTGTTTTAAGGCTTTAAATGTAGGTGTTGCTTAGAAACTTCTTAATGACTTTACTGTAAAGATACAGGTATGAGTACACAGGTAATTTTTTTATCTAGCACTACTTAGACCTAAGCACATAAACAGCAGTGGAGATTAAAGAGCAACTTTGGTTCTTCCTAAAGCTGTCCAGTAAAGGTCATCTATTTCCCAAAGAGTTTGCAGGCAGAGCAGGGAGTCAGGAAAGGGAGAGTTATTATCTGCATTTGCTAAGGCCCTGTGATCTAGGCCACAAGAAAACACCCATGTTGATCTCAATAACTGAAAAATGTATACGAAAAAACAGTTTATTTGGAAACACCTTTTGATGTAGTCACAGACTATTCTTATCCTGTCTTCCTTTAGCCTGCTTTTGATGAATATTTATGTTATAACAGACTTTAAACTGGGAAATTTAAAATGTGGCCACGGGAAAGAAAGGAGGTGAATCTTTATGATGTTCCTGGCAGAGGGTATCAGCAGACCAGAACTGCTACCCATCCATCAGAGCTGACAACAATCCCCCCTCCTGCCCATGGACCTGATGATCTCTGTAATGAGCTGTAAATGTTGGTGTGGAGAGGAGACAAGGCTGATTGTGTTGAGATGGATGCGAATATGTGATAGAGCCCATAGAAAACGTGATAAACTTCTGGCTGCCAGAGGCCTGAAGAGAGGAGAAGCTGAGGTCTGCATGCTTTTGGTTGTCTCTAAAGAAATCTGCTTGCAAATGGCCGTGGGTGTTAAATTTAAGGAGACAATTTCGCTTGCAATTGGAAATACTTGTCAGGGCATGAAAGATGCTTCCAAAAGTAGAAGGAAACACTCTGGAATCTCAAAAAAATTGTGATGTACTGCAGCAGTCCTGGAATGAAGGGTGTGTTAAAAAAAAAAACAAACAGCTACTTGAGCAGTCAAAATATAACAATTTGAGATATTTATCAGAAAATTCCCAGCTTATTTTAGAGAATTCTCAGTTTTCCTTCATTAGTTACCGACTGCAATTCCCATTCAATTCTTAGAGTAAAATTTATGAACTGTGAGAGCAGAATAGAAAAATTATATTTCTGTTGGTTGTATGTACAGCTGATACAGAGTCTTAGGTAGGCAAAGCCTCTGGTTTCCTCATGCAATTAATGAAAGTTGTTTCCAAGAGTTTCCTTCCAGAATGGATAGGCTTGGAACAGACCCTAAAGCTCACCTTGTTCCTCCCCCTCTGCCAAGGGAGGGACACCTTCACTGGACCAGGTTGCTCCAAGCCCCATCCAGCCTGGCCTTGGGCACTGCCAAGGGTATCCACAGCTCCTCTGGCACCCTGTGCCAGGGCCTCACCGCCCTCACAGGGAAGAACTCCTTCTAATCTGATCTAGTCCAACCAAACAGAGGGAAATGAATCTCTGCGGCGCTCCCACGGAAGTCAGAATCAGATCCACTTTGATTCATTTTCCATTTCCATCATTGCCTCAGGGCAGCTGCAGTGCAGTTGGGCTAGATTAGATCTGCCCAGGGAAGGGAATGCTTTTGCTGTGCCCGAGCTGCCTGCTGAAAGCTCCAGTCTGGGACTTGCCATGGCTGCTACTAAAAGATGAATTATTCCAAAGGCTGAGCATCCTGAAGGAGTCATCACCTTCTCTGTCACTTGTTCTGGCTTTGTTAGTAAACACTTCTCACCTGTGACAGCCGCTGATAAATCTCAGACAGGAGTTTCTGATCTATTGTAAACAGCTTTCAGTTGCTCCCCTGAGGGAGGTGTTTTTCAGAATTTGGCATGTCTTATTGCTCACATGGCAGCATTAGCAGGATGGTGCTTTTCCAGTGTCCTTAGTGCACTTGTCAGGAATGTTAACAAGATGATTGTACGATGGTTTCCTCCCTTTCTTGCTCCTCTACCCGGTATCAAGGACAGTCATACAAGTGCCAAAGCCTTCATATTCAGAATATTTCATTTGTCATATCCACTACCTCAGCATTGCCAACAGGCAAACTTCCATCCTAAGAGACTGCTTTAAAATACTCACTGTACTCAGTCCAATTTCATTTCCTTTCTGTCTAAAATCAGTTTCTGTAGTAAGTTGATTTATGGTGACCTTCTGGTAGGATATTGAGGACAGGTGCCACCACAAGCTCTTTTTATGTGCTTCCTAAACCTCCCATATCCCATAGAGCCCCATCCTGTTCTCTGCCTGGGTTCTTGTTAAGTCTCAGTGAAAAAAAGAAGCACAAATTTAAAGTTGGGCCTGAGCTTCAGTGTCTTGTTGGACTAACAAAAATTATGACAAAAACAGAGAATGAAAACTAAATTATATGTTTAAACCAACTAGTGAAAAATTTGCTGGGATCCAAAATTCTCCTGTCATGTTTTCTATCAAAAGACATGCCAATCCACAGTGGTGTTTATATTTGAAAAGGTTTATTACCACTTATGGGTGTACAAATGCAGTGCAGTAATTTTCTTTAAGATCCCAGGAAGTGGGGAAGATGAAAAGGAAATATGAATAGCTAGCTATAATCACTATGTGTGAGAGGGTTTCTTTTTCAGCTGGAGACAAGGTTTTAGAATTGCAGGATACATATTAATGAGTAGTATGCTCATGGAAGGTGCTAGATTAACCTTCCCAAGGAGGAGAACGTTCAATTCATTGGAAAAATGCTTCATTAGCAGCAGTGTTGGTATTTCTGTGTCAGGAGCTCTCTGCCCCCTTGGGTCCCTACTGTGGCAAAACCTGGAGTGTCTGCCTGCCTTGACACATGAGGAGAGATCCCTGAAATCCATGGGCTGGTTCTTTATTTAGCAAGTGTTTAAGGAGGTTTGCCCTGCCCTGTTTGCAGGAGCATTGGTTTGGAATGACAGACAGCTGGACCCGTGCTCTAGACCTGTCCACCAGGTGATGCTTAGGAAGGAGCCAACAGAAAATGCATGAGATGATCAGAGGCTACAATTATGCAGCCAGCTCCTCTTTTCAGATCAAACAGCTTTGGGGTGACCACGTCTTCTAAACCAGCTTAGGACAGCTTCAAAATAAAACCTGGCAGGCGAAAAAGTCCAATTCTGAAAATCTTCTCTTCAGCATCGCTGGTGGAATCCATCAGCTGGGCAGGAACATTTGGTGCTTGGAACTACAACAGGATTGTCAGAAGTTTCCAGTGTTAGATGAAAGTCACAGGTTTCATCTGTTTTTGTGAGAAGATATTGCCCAGGGTTGTGTAGATAAAATAGATGTTGGTACAAAATGTTCCCTGCAAAAGTGGTGTTGCTCATTAGCTGATGGAAACTTGTATTTACAGATTTCAGAGAGCCTGTGCTGATTTACTCCAGCTCACGTTGTGGCTCTCATGACTCTGCAAGTTGAGAAACAGGCATTGCAAATAGAATATAAAGCTTAAAGTGATATTAAAAATTAGCTCTTAGAATTTTATATGGTCTGTAGTCACTGGGTGTAATTTATATTGTATTTTCTTGATGTCTACTTTTGTAATATCGATTATTTCTCACAAGCAATCATCCCAAAACAAGCTTAATCTTCATTAAGAAAGGTTTTTCTGCAAAATATTTTATTTTTTATACCATCTGATGGATTTTCTATTTCTATTAATAGTCATGAAAGGGAGGAATCATAAAATTACAACTTTAAATTTAATGCCAGTAAAATTAGAGATCTACATCAGTGAAATGTAAAAAAAATTGAACAAGCTCCAGTTATACTCTTAAGGTTAAAAAGAAATGTAAATAATTAAACATGAAGCAAAATATGGAAATGCATCAGCAAAACAGAATTCACGACTAAATAAGACATATAAGCTACAGCAGAAATGTTTTTAAAAAGTATTTCTGATAAATAAAAGAACAGTTTAAGCACAGTTAATTGTAATTCATAGTTCCATTACATTTTTATTGTTGTGGAATTGCATAATATTCAATGGCAGCAGAAAAATTTATAAATGTTCTTGAACAATATATTTTAAGTATAAGCCTTTAATGTGAAGAAAAATAAAATTAAGCATAGTTACTTCTAGATATATGTGCTTCATATTTAGAAGACGGGAAGCAAAAAACTTCTGTCAGACAAAATCAGGCAACTCCAAACAGGTTGTGCATAAATGTGAGAACACAATTGGATCCTTTTGTATCACATTTATGTGACTGAAGCCACACATTCTCCTTTGGAGGCAGCTGTTAAAGCATTGGGAGTCACCTCCAGCTGCACTTGCTTTGGCCAGCAACTCTGGTTCCCCACTTGAAATATCCAGCAGGACTGTCACTGTCACTGTCACTGTCACTGTCACCGTCACTGTCACTGTCACCGTCACTGTCACTGTTGTGCTCATTGCTTTCTCCTCTAAGTCACCCAAATTAGACCAAAATCATCCCAGGGCAGGCAGAGGTAACAGGAGTCTCTTAAATAAACAGAGGCGTTTTTCAGTTGGGTTTTTTTTGTTGGTTTTTTTTTCAGCACTGGGTAATAACAAATGCCTGGCTGGTGATTAGTTTGGTTATTCTAACTGTGTATGCAAAAGATTATTTGATGATGCTTAAAGAACAGGAAAGTCTGGGGATTTATGTTCTGCAAATCCAGGTTTTGGTCATTGTCTCATGCTAAACTCAACAACTAGATGGATTAGAGTTTCAGTATTCAAAAGTCTGTTTCAAATTTTGTTACATATATATGCTTTTATCAACTTGTTAGAATGTATATGACTAAATAATTTTCATTTCAGAATCAAGGCTATTGGGTGATTCTGGTCATCTGTAAATTAAGGAAACAGNTTTTTCAGCACTGGGTAATAACAAATGCCTGGCTGGTGATTAGTTTGGTTATTCTAACTGTGTATGCAAAAGATTATTTGATGATGCTTAAAGAACAGGAAAGTCTGGGGATTTATGTTCTGCAAATCCAGGTTTTGGTCATTGTCTCATGCTAAACTCAACAACTAGATGGATTAGAGTTTCAGTATTCAAAAGTCTGTTTCAAATTTTGTTACATATATATGCTTTTATCAACTAGTTAGACAGAATGTATATGACTAAATAAGTTTCATTTCAGAATCAAGGCTATTGGGTGATTCTGGTCATCTGTAAATTAAGGAAACAGCTGAGCTTTGACATCACTGCTAAGCAGGTGTCTGTAAGCAGCAAATCCTCCAAAGAGTATTTTTATTTGACACTCTGATGCCACAGATGCTCATTTCTTCCCTCTGTTATGTAACCTTTAGAGTCTAATTTATTTTTAAAAATGAACTCATAAGTCTTTGTGCCATGACATATTTATAAATAAATTAGATAAATTAATCTTAAATTAGACTCTTCAGGAAATCCTATCAGGTGATTTAACTGACAGTGTTAAAAAAAAGAAACAAAACGGTCTTAGGAGGTATTTGCTGTTAAAATTCCCTTCACGGCGTCTCTTGATTTTACCAAAACCTGGCATCCTTCACATTTCTTTGCTCCGTTTTTTATTGTTCCTGTCACATCATTAGGACATTAGGACCCCTCCTGGTTTGTGTTTCAACTTGTCAGCAAATCCCCAGAAACAGTGGAATAGTAGAAGTGGCATAATGAATTCTCTTTGCACCGAAGGTGGAAGAGGACTGAGATGTGTTTCCTGGTAATGTCAAATCCAGTAAAATAGTAAATGTCTACATTTACAAACAAAACAGGAAAGAAAACCTAAGCCCCTTCCAGCTAGGTTTTATCTCTCTAGCTAGGATCACAATGTGGTTGATCACTGATGGCGAGGCTGTGGCTGTCAAGCCCACAGGAGCCAGTAGAGATGGGAGGATTTCTCCTGCACAGTCCAAAGAGCTGTGTGAGCTCCAGGAGTGGGGCTCGTACAGATGGGGAGGATTTCTCCTGCACAGTCCAAAGAGCTGTGTGAGCTCCAGGAGTGGGGCTCGTACAGATGGGGAGGATTTATCCTGCACAGTCCAAAGAGCTGTGTGAGCTCCAGGAGTGGGGCTCGTACAGATGGGGAGGATTTATCCTGCACAGTCCAAAGAGCTGTGTGAGCTCCAGGAGTGGGGGCTGCTCCCCTGCGTGCTCCGTGCCTTTGGTCTGTGCCTTTCTCCCAGGGCTGGCACTGCCTTCTCCTGTCTGGACAAGAGGGGACTGAATTTTATTCTACAGAACTTGAACAATACCCTGCAGCAGCAAAGCAGAGGCAAGGCAAAGGGTAGCTCTAGGACTGGGGTGTTTGTGAAACTGTAAAGGGTTGTTTTTTTTGTTGTTGTGTTTTCTTTCCTGTTTGTTTGGAGGGTATTTTGTTGCTGTTTCTATGAGTAGACATGTTTTAGCCAGGAAAAGGAGGAGCAGTGTTCCTCTGATCTTTCTGTTGTCCTGTGGTGGTTTTGTGGGTGGCTTTTTTCATGATGCAGAGGTGATGTTGCAGGGCCTATCTGCCAGCTGCTGTCAAAGTTCCTACAGAAACACAGAAACCCTGCAAACACTGACCCTCCTGGAGAGAGAGAGAGAGAGCACTGCATCAAATAATGTCAAAAATAACACTAACCCTGGCTTCTGTCCCAATAAATCACAGCACAGCAGAGAGAAACTGCCACAGGCAGGTGCCCCCTACCCCCATAGGTTTTTACAAATGCTCAAACCTGGCTGTTTCTACAGCTGCAGCCACCAGACCCAATTGTCCTTTATTCACCTAGGCTGGCTCAAGCCACGTGCTATGCTGTAAAACCATGTGCAGTCCCCACCACCCAATCACCCTTTTACTTCATATATGAAGGTGAAAGAAAAATAAGGGTAAAAACCTGAAGCATCCCTGTCCCGTTGCTGAATGGGAATGCTGAGAAGTCTGACAGATTCCAAAATAAAAGAGAAGGTGGTTAAGTCATCACCTTTTCCTAACTTGTCCTTCTTAGGGCCTGCTCTTAAGCACAATGACATCCAGGATCTCATAAAGCACAGCATTGCTGCTATCTCACACTCTAGGTGTGCTTCTGACAAAATTCCCATGGCACACTGATCATTCTTGCTATGGAATTGGGAAAACAGCTTATTAGAGATCCAGGGCTGTAAATAAATTGATTTCATCAGGGCACTCTGCCAGCTGAAGTGGCTCATGCATTTGACAATCCAGCACCTGCTGGTGGAACATGTTGTTTGGTTGGGAGAACACATAGCTCCTCCTGTCTTCCTCACAAATGGAATGTATTTCTGATTCATCTGGCAATCTGGGACATTTATTTTTTTGTGCTTCTGTTACTGCTGCTTGCCATTATCCATCCATCTTCAAGAGATACGTTTTCATTTCCTGATGAATCCTGACCTCATGGTGAGCTCTGTGTCATCATTGCTGTGTGATAGGCCTTATCTGAAGTCATCTGTTTAAGATTATGCAATAATTTGAAAGTTATGGTTCTGCCAACTGAAAGAACAGAGGGAGATGTTGCTGGCAAAAAGCCCTCTGCAGATCTGGTGATGACTTTGATGATGATGCTTATATAAACACCCCCAACCCGTTCAATATTTTCCCATTTCTGGAGGAAATTTTCCTGATTACAGCACAATATAACCTGCCTTTCAATTAGGTTTTTAATTGGTGCTGTGATTGGTAGCAAGGAAGGTGCAGTTTTCTATTTTTGGCTCTGCTTTTAAAATCTCTGATCTAGGATTGGACTTTTCCCTCACTTGCCTGGAGTGGTTGTTTTTGTTCTGTTACTTCTTCCTGCTCTGGGCTGCTCTGTGTTGTGTTTTGTGGGCTGGTTTGGGAAAAAATTGTGTTTGTAGTGCTTGAAACTTCTGACTCTGCCGTGTCTGCCATTTAATATTTCACACTTAAACTTTAATATTTTGTAAACTTCCTTGAACACTATATTTTGTGAAGACATTAACTTATTAATCTTTTTTTGCAGCTCAGGCCTGAAGTCTGTTTTCTGCAGATCCTTGTTGAAAATGGACTCATTCTGGTTCTGAGCACTTCTTGAGTGCACTGAAACCCCACTCAACCAAACACATACGATAGAATTAGCATCTAAGGTTTGTCAGTAGTGTGGTTTAACCCCAGTAGGCAACTAAAACACAGCTGCTCTCTCATACACCCACCTGGCTGGATGGGAAGGAGAATTGGAAAACAATATAAAACTCATGGGCTGAAATAAGAATAGTTTAATAACTGGAAGATGATGATGATGATGATGATAATAGATGTAAGATAAGGGCATACAATCAGACTGTGGTTTGGAATGTGTTTTTTCCAAAAACCCAAAACATCTAAGAGAGCTTCCCTTCTTACTAGTTAGTGGAGAAATTGCTGTTAGATCACAACTTTCTAGCAAAAGCCACATTCCCTCTGAAATACTCCAGTAGTTCTTTATGGGTAGGATAATATTTGATCTCAAGTTGGGACCTGTGAGAACATTAATTCCATTCCAGCAACAATGGGTGAACTGTGAGGATTTTAATAGAAAGTAGAAGAGTTTGAGAGGTATCTCTCACTTCTCCCTGGCATGAATAGATGAGTCCCTGAGGGTGACAATGGGTGTTAAACTGATCATGTTGGGTGCTGGTGCAAAATCATGCTTTTATGATGATGATGTCATTTGGTTAAGTCAATGCATTTTGTGTGTATGAGAACAAAGTTGGAAACTGTCTATTTAGAAAATCTACTGTAAAACATAAGCTTGACCATAGTCTGGTTTTAATTTTCATGATCTCTGGAATGTGCATATGCAGAATAGATGAAATAGAGCAATCACAAAATACCCCATCTAAGCAGAAACCTCCAACAAAAGAAAAAACATAAAAAATGCAAATAGTCTCACATTCATACATTGTAATTGTAGTTTTAATAGAGCAAAATCCTTTCCTTAGAAACTGGTGTAACTTTACAATATACTGCTGAAAATGTACTTATTCTGTCCTGAAGCTGAAATGAAGAAGTAGTTTTGTATATTCAGTGATATGGAGGAGATTGCCAATGACACTTCTGGGGTCTGCACCATGCTAAGAAACAGTACTGGTATCTGTTATTCAATTATGGATTTAAACAGAAAATAGACCAGGTTGCACAAAAGTGTTAAAGAGGAAGAGGGAACTGAATGTACTGGAAAGAACATGTGTTTGGTCACTCTGCATTGACAGAAGCAGTTTAGGCATTGTCAGGAAGCAAGGCAAACACAGCTTTTCATTATTGCCCTTGACTGGAACAGAACCCATTGCATCAAAAAAGATCAAGGATAAAGTTCTCAAAATGTGCCTCTGGGCACTGCAAACAGCCTTCCCATTCATTTCAGAAGGAATTGGATGTCTCTTTCCTCCAGTTCAAATAGTTGTTGCAGAAAATTCAGTGTGAATTTTCATTACTCACCAAGTAAGAAAATACTATCAATTGCAGAATTCAAATTCAATTTATAATATATTTACATTTACTTTTGCCTTGGCTCCAGTGCTGGAGTAATTTCATAGGCACAGTTCTTTGTCTGCACAGAAATTATCACTTTTTTCTTCTGCAGCAGTAAATAGAATGTGCCACTACTTAATTCAAAATAGGTAATTAAGAATCTTGCTAATGATGCTTAACACATTTATTGTGCTGACAAGACAACAGATTTCTCCCAGGGAGAGGGTGTCCAGTGTCCTGGCTGTTTGCCTGTTTGAGATCACCCAGAGAAGTGCAGCAGACCCTTGGAATTATGTGGAGCATCTGTCAGCCAGAGCTCACCACCACTGCCTCTGCCTGTGCTGGGACTCCACACCTCAGCAGCTGCCACCTGAGAGGCTATGACATGAGAGATCTGCACTGCTACAACTATAATTACATTTTCCTTGCCTTTCTGGAGGAATGTGAATCTGTTCTGTCGCCATCTATTCAGAATATCCATGCTTGGAGGTATGAAGTCAATGTTCAGGAGCAATTGGGTGTCATTCTTTTGGGATGCAGAACCCCATAAACTCCCACCTAGTCCAACAATCATTCACCCAGGCTGTTGTTTTTAGGGTAGGTTGAGGAAATTTCATGACAGATTTTTTTTCAATATTTAGTTAATAGAGTTGTGTTCTCTGAATTTCTAGATCTGAGAATAAAGTCACAACAGGAGGCCTGGTTCAAAGCAGGCAGGAGAATTTCCATCAACTTCAGCAGAGTGTGGGAGAGGCCAAAATATTGTTCAAGTGTTTGCTTTCTGTTTTATTCCTGATCAAATGTATGGGCCAAATTTAGGGAGGTTAACATACTGCATCACCAAGAGCTTTAATGGAGATAAATAGGTTTACATCAGCTAAAAGTGTGGTTCTGGGCTTTCATCTGATTGCAACGTACTGAACTAATGCTGCTGAAAAATAAAACTTCAAACCAAGAGAGTTGCAGTGTAAGTTTGGAAATTCTATCCAAACAAATGCTGCTCTCCAGATGTATTGTATATTCTACAAAAGGAAAGATTGTTCACCTTAATTACTTGAGGCTGACTGATTTATGGATTTTAGGTTGTGGTTTATTTTTTATTTTCTTCCATGTTTGCTGTTTTCCTTGATCTCAATTTAACAATCTCTTTAATATTGATCTGGATATGGCAAGCAATGAGAATTTTTAATGTTCTGCATCATGTGGCATACTTCACTTATTGGGATTTAGTGTCATGAATAATTTATAGCTGTGTTCTTTAATTTGTTATTGATCGTTGCCATCTTTTAATGAAGAATGAAGTTGTCAGTTTTGTTGGATTGACAGGGGTGAGTAAGTATGTTCTATTCCACTGCCCATAGTATAAGAAAACTAGTGGCATTTAAGAAATATCAGAGTAAAAAAAAATTGGTTTGAACTGAAAACAAATCAGAAAAATAAATAGTCTTCCCTTTCACATCGAAATAACAATTATGATTCTTCCTAACTCCTGAATTCAGGACACTACTGAAAAAAGTTTACAAGTACAGGAAAAATAAAAACATGTGATAGAATGTTTAATCTATTGCACTGTAGCAATCTCAAAACTGATTTCCTGATGATAATTATTTATAGATGGAATAGCTTATTAATAGGAACTTATTTCCAAATCAGGTGATGACATAGATTGCGGAGTAGAAGGATGTATGTTGTTCAAATTACTGAAGGAATTTGTTACTCGTGTTTTTGACTTCTCTGCAACTGACAAAAAATATCCAGACAAGGTCACTGCAAGCACATTTTCCATCTATCGGGGGGAAAATGGCATCAGTAGACAATTAAACCTTGGAAACAATTGGTTCTTTCTGAGGCCCTATGACCCATCTGAACTAATTAAGCACTCTTTGAAGCACCAGTATTTCAGCCTTCAGAATACATCATGCATAGTCATTGCCCTTTTTCCAGGAGCAGCACACTGCAGTGCAGCAGATGGGATTTCCAAGAGTATTGCCCTGTCCTCACTTCTGCTGGAGTCAATGAGAGTTTTCACATCGATATTTATGGGTGAGGATCATGATAACACCAACTCATTGACCCCAGCAGCAGCAGAGAGAAATCAATGGTGATGGCCTTTGGAATAGCTTTTCCTCAGTGCCTTCAGCCAGCTTGGCATTAAAGACATAATCAGAAGCAGGCAGGTCACCTGGGTCACCCTTCCACACTGCTCTGCCTTTGCAGGGAAGTTTTCAGGTGCCCATTCCCCTGCTGAGAACTGTGTGCAGGGCTTATAAGGAGTCTGTGAGTGAAATCTCTGTTTTCCTTCCCACAGAACAGGAAAAGATTGCTGGTATGAATTTTGTACCTCAAAATAATGAATATTTTTCTAGCTCTATGCGACTAGGAGGACATTTTCCTTGTACTGCCACATATAGAACAAAAATATCAAAACTTTTAAGTACATTTGGGATCACAGAATCCAAGTTAAATATTACAACTCATTATAAGGTCATAAGCCATTAGCTGCAGCTCCAAATTGGCAAGAAAGTACTAGTTCAGGATTCACATGCATGAGGGAAAAAATGTACTCAGAAAAATCTAAAAATTAATCAGAAAAAATGTGTTTCATAGCAATTCCCTTTTTTCATTTTAACACCCTATTGCTTATGATGATGGCTCATTAGCTTCTGTCAAATATTTTATCATTTAATCCTCAGCCTTACTTGAGAATGGCTACATTACATTTCTATTCTGGCTCTAAGAAGGTTTATATTTGTTAGTCTTGATTTCAAATTTATTTAATGCTAATCCACTTCACCAATTCATAGTACTTCAACTACATGTTTGTTCATTTGTCATTCTTCTCCAATACTAAATCTGTGCTTCAGTAATAAATCGTGCAAAATAGTTCTTCACAGTGGTAATTATTCTGAGCCACTGCTCAAAATTACTTTCATGTGGCATAGAGAAATCCACAACAAGATATGGTCTGAACAATTAATGACTTCCTACACAAGTGCAGTCCATTCTCACCCTCTGTTCCAGCAGCCTGTTAAAATAATACTGTTGGCAGCTAGCAAAAATTCTGAGTGCTCATATTAAAAGAAAATGACAATTTTTTTTTTCCCCTGGACAGTATGTGATGGTAAATATCTGAGAATTACCAATGCCAAAGACTTAAATGCAGTTATGTGCTACATACTAAAACAAATGGGAGATATTTTTTTCTTGATTTGACTCTTGTTTTGTATTGGAGAATCTCAAAGAGTATATAATCGTTCTGCTTTTGCTGAAGGTTTAAAATGACCGTCTGCTGTCTTTAGGAAACAGAATCCCATGGAGTGCCTCAGTCAGGATGTGTAACTTGTCTCTGTTTGTACCTGAGCTGCATGGTTTGCATACTGATGATTTTAAAATGGGTGGGATGTGACACAATCCTGGTGGATTTCCCTGGAGTCCTGTGTTTGGATCCTTGTGCATTGAACCCTTGTTGGGGTGAGCCATCTCTCAGCCCCCAAACAGCTCTCTCAGCCTTTGAGAGAGGCTGATTAGTTTATTCACAAATGTGTGATGACAATAAAACCTGCAAAATGGCACGAAACTGTGGGCCATTGTGACTCCAGGTAGGGAATCAGACACAGACACTTTGCACAGCTCTCACCAGCCTGTGAGTGAGGCTTCATCTGTGACCAGCTGCCTTTGGAATGGTGAAACTTTGGAATGGTGTGGATGGTACATCCCAGCCCGAGACAGATGTCTAAATCACAGAGAAGAATCACACTCTGGAGGTGCTAGACTGTCTGTCGAGTTTCAAGTGAATCCAGATGAGCAGCTGGAACAAGAAATATCATTCTGGATATCTGAAATTGGGTGATTTATATCTATACCAATTACCTACAAATCCTGCTGCCAGCATGACTTACAAGGACTAGTTTAGATTGTGTGTACTTGTCAGGAAGCAATGAGTGAAATTTGTTTTGACATTGTTTCACTCTAATGCAGCAGAAGATGGTAAGAATATGCAAGCACAGGGTCCTTCTGCATAATTTGTATAATGATGATGATTATGGTACTGGAAACATTTGGGAGAATGAGAGCAATTGACAGAGGATGGGAAGAAGCACAAGCAAATAAACTAACACAATGATCTAATCTCACCAGAAAAAAAACAGAGCCAAATTTGATCCAAGGATTGCAATTGCAAATAGGCATTAATAGGATTGCTCAATGAATGTAGCAGAACATAATTTAATCTGAAGTGCACTTCAGAAATTAGAAATACCTCCCTTTTGCTGCTTTTTGTCATGGCACAGGTCTGGATGAGTGTTAGGTTTTACTGTAAATTAACAAGATTAGCATGTCTGCAATTTGTCTACAAATAATCTTCATTTGTTAAATTTCCCTCAGTGCTGTCACCCTCCATTTTATCCTCTTGAGATGCTTCGAGGGGAAAAGAATTGTCAGGGCACAAAAATTATTTAAATTTCATTTTAAAATACCATGGTGGTTTCTTAGGGTGTCTTCTAATCAGGCTAATCATCTTGAAGAGTAAATACTGAATTAATCAAGCTTGTGCTTTCATGTTCACAAAAGTCCTGAAACTCATAGCATTCACTGCAAAGAGGTTAAACTCATAATATTACCGAACTTTGTTAAAATGACCTCTGCCTTGTTTTCTGGAGAAAGGTTGAATAAGTGAACAGAGTATATAAGTAATCATTTTGTCAAGTACTTCTCTAAGAGCAGCTAATTAGATCCACTTCTATTCAAAGATAACAGGAATTACATAGGAAAAGGCTTAGAAATAAATGAAACTTTTTCTTCAGTTGAAGAATATTGAGATTATCTTGGTGTAATTTTGAGAAGTCTTTTCATTACTGTTACTCAGAAATTAAAGTGAAATCTGTTCTAAACCACTCCTTCCACTTAGCTGCCCCAAAATGACTCTTACTCCCAACACTTTCAGATCTATTTTGCAGTTAAAAAAAAATAAAAAATGAGGAGGCCCATTGGAAATCACCAACCTTTGCAGGGCCTGACCTCAGCTTCTACTTCCTTGGGGCTCAAATAACATTTCTTCCACTCCACAGACAAAAATATCATAGAGTGAACAAAAAATGCTTTCCATGATATCATTAATCCCAAAGTGCTCATATGGACTCCCCATGTTTTGTGCCATGCAGGCACAAAGGGAGAGGAGGGGATACACAGCAGATGGTTATTACAAATGTGGCTCTGCTGTATAAGTTTCATTTGCAGATTCTGCTCTTGCACACGAACCCTTTCAACTCTCAAACTGTACAGCACAAGGGCTTACACAATATCAAGTAATTTTTGGCAGCTGCTGCTCTGTCTTACATCGCTGCCAGGTCTCTGGCAGAATAAACTGAATCCCTGTCTGGTATACAACCAGCACAAGGTCCTCATTATACTGGAATTTAATACTCAGGGCCAGAAGGCTCTACACACAATGCAAACCCAGATTCACTCCCTTGCCTTTTGAGTGAACAACTGTTTAATATGTGGTGCCTTACAAAGCTGCCATAATCAAATGAATAACTATTTATATACACATTCGGATCCAATGTAAATAAATAAGAATTAAGAAATTAATGGGATGAATATCAGAAGTTAAATATGCTGGAATATGTGCATTTATGCCGCCAATGAACAATGACAATCTAGGGCAATTATGACAAACAGAATGTCAAAGGCTGCATGAAGTCTGCATTACATCCCAATACTAGGAAAAGAATGCAGAAATATGTACTAGTTTTAAAACAAGCCAGTGAGAGATCCCCAAGGCAGAACTGCAATTTAATATGAAAATTAAGATAAAGGCAATAATGCAGAAACACTGGCTTAAACTGGGTCAAGATATGACCTGACACCGTGCTGGTCTGGGTGGGGGCAGCAATCTGACCAAAGAGTGGCTGCAGTCCTGACAGAGTTATGGATGTGATGCTGTAGTAAAGTCTGATCCTGTTCTGGAGGTCCAGTGGTGATTATGGAGCTCTTCACCTCTGGGAATGCCACGGGTAGTGCTGCTCATGGTGCTCCAAATCTCAGATTATGTCCAGGCAGGAATGCTTGGTTCCTCCCCCAGGGCAGAGCATCTCACAGTGGGATAATTTTGAGAGCCACAGAGTGAGACTTGAGGATCCATTAGCAGAAGAGAGTCCCTGGAGGGAGTGATCAGGGATGTGTCATGGAAGAGATGACACTGGCCCACCTGCTTTAGCAGTTTATGAAGATGGTGATGGAATACACACTTTTGGTGATATCTTACATTGTAACCTAAGGCGACACAAACACAGCAGAGCACAGACCCTTCTCTGTACACACAACACAGACCCTTTTCTGCTCATTCTCCAGGACATTATTTTAAATATTAGCTATAGATTAGAACAACAAAATCTTTTTCTACAGTCTTTTAAGTTTTGAAGTCCCTCCATTGCCCAAGTGGGAGAAGAGGAATATCTTACTGAGGTTCTTAGCAATAGGTCCTTGTGAATATGGGTTGTCCCAAAAATATCAGCTCAGTGCTATGTTTATACAGCAAATATGCACACCCAAACAATTTGTTTCATATAAGTCATTGAGAAAGCACCCTCCTTCTAAGAATAGTCTTGTTCATCCAGAGCCTTAGAAGCTGTGGGACCCCCAGCACGGGAAGGACATGGACCTGTCAGAGCGAGTCCAAAGGAGAGCCATGAGGACAATCAGAGGGCTGGAGCACCTCCCCTGGGAAGAGGCTGAAGGAGTTGGGTTGCTCAGCCTTGAGAGGAGAGGGCTCTGGGGAAACCTTACAGCATCTTTTCAGTACCTGGAGAGGCTATTGGAGAGCTGGAGAGGCTCAGTTCATGAGGGCATGGAAGGAGAGGACAAGGGACAAGGACTTAAAACTGAAAGATTGATGCCTCAGCCAGGAAATCTTGAGAAGCTTTGTGTGGAAGCACTTCTGGACACACACAGCATCATCCTTGGGAGATCCTTGGGAACCTTTCATCTTCTCAGTCTAAGCAGAGCTTTTTGATTCATTTTACTCATCCCACCTGCATATGTGGCAATCTAGATGCCAAAGTACTATTCTATATTTTATTCTAAATTAATAGATAATCAGAGTAACTTTAATGGGATCATATGGCTAAGCAGAGAGAAAAAGGGAATTATTTTGAATGAACAAGTCAAATTCAATGGTTAAGGCTGTAAACAGAAATACTTTCCTTTTAATTAATTCACCTTCAATGTTCTTTTTCATTAAAATTTAAATGAAGCACTGTAATTCAGAAGGAGATAACTGCAGAATGTGGTGATATATTGGGCTTTAAATCAGTTCATGGATGTTTGGGGTTATTCCACTGTGTCTTGATTTTGAAGTAATTTCACAAAATCAAGTCTAGTGCTATGGGGCTCTTTGGCACAAGAACCCTTAAGGACCTTGAGGTTAAATAAAAACTGAGGTAGACTGTTCCTGTTTCTATTTATATCAGAATTACTATGACCTTGTGAGCATTTCTATAAGACAGATTAAAATTTTGCCACTGAAATTCCCTCTACAGGCTGATATTTATCACAACAAGGCTTCAGTATTTTAATAGCTTCTTAAAATTAGACTCTGATGCTGGAAAAGGCTTTACTGTTTAGATCAAAACTGGCTGAAATTCAGTTGTGTTTCATGGGAGTTGAGGATATTTTGAACAAGTTTTTATTTCAGGATAAAAGTAGTCCTTTAAATTTCCCATGGAAGCAAATATTTTTTAAAAAATTCTAGTTTAAGGTTAATATTTTTTGAGAAAGAATATGAATTTGAGCCGACCTTCCTCAAATGAAAATGAATCAATATGACATAATTACCAGTTTTCCAGAGCTTCCAGGGCACCAGAAGACATTGCCATGAATTAGAAATAGTGAGTTGAGAAGTGGAGGACTCTCAGCCAGGTTTGTCAGAGCTTTGGTGGAGCTTTGCTTCGTGAGGAGGAGGTTGGGTATTCTGAGTCCACTGAGACCTCCTTGGAGCATCTCCTCCCACTGTCATGTTTATTTGGCATTCTATATGCCCAATAAAATGAAGAAATAGGCTTCTCATTTTGAAAACAGCTACAAAGAGAGACAGAGGACAATGCCAATATATAAACTCATCTTTGCATAATTTAACCTTGGAAAGTCTGCAACTGAGAGCAACCAGAAAGTAAAGCCAAAGAAGAAATATATTGTATGGACCTGTAATTTGGACTGGAGGATGGTGCATCCTGCCAGGAGTCACAGCAATGTTCTTCCAGACCAGCAAACTCACTTGGCTCCATATCTTCTACTGGAAAATTCAGGAAAGAAGGCCTGACCAAGCGTGCCTGTACATCAAAGCAGGAGGTATTTCAAATGAGATTCCCCTTTCTCAATTCCAGAACTGTTTCACTCTCTATAACAAAATAATTCTTTGCTCACATGGCCTGGGAGAGCCAATGCCTTTGCAACCAAGTGAGTCAAATGTACCCTTGGGAGTCTCTCGTGCTGGAGGAATTATATTAATCCAGAGCAAGATGACAAGTGGTAGGTTTGAAAGTCAATATTTTAGTTTTAGCTACCCAGATCTTTCATGGGTCCAAGATTATGTGTTTATCTGTCCAAAGGCTCAAAAGAAAAGCTGTAGTTGATCCAGCAGCTTAACTCTCTTGGCAGAAAAAATCCGAGATGCTGTCAATGCTGCATAGTCTGTGTTTATCTTCAAAAGACATCATCTCCACTGGTTTGGTTTAGAACACAAAAGTGCAACACACATTTTAAAAACCTTAAAATGAAATAATAATTTTTACTAAAATAATAACCACAATATAGTCGAGATCTGTAAAATTTAAAGGTGTGGTTTACTGTGAAATACATTTTTCTAAGAAACCGACTATGACTTTTTCTAACGTTATATAACTCTATGAACAATTGGTACTCCATTAAAGATCTATAATATGGAATATATAGCTATCTACTTCCCTGGCAGAACCCCAGAGGAGCTATTAAAATATAGATAGTGAAAAAATGTTACGACAAAGTCAGAACTCTTGTCAGATCTAAATATGGCTATTGATAGAATATAAACTCAAAACCAATCTTCTATTCCTTTGTGTTTAATAGCACTTGGAAAATGCATATATTTTAATTTTGCCAAAACAGAATAGAAATAAAAGAAGAATGAAATTACTGTACAGCATCATAAAAGTATTGAAGCAATCATGTAAATGTGGAAAACCTTTACCTTATTCTAAATCATTATGGCTATTGTTGTAAGAATTTATGCTGTCTTATGTGATCACAGTAGTGATTACAAATTAGAAATGATCCTACCTGAAATAAACTACAATATTTTACTGCAAGCCACAGAAGAAATTAAATTAGAACAAAAAAAGCTGTGAGGAGAGTGAGACATAAGGTCAAGGCCTGTGGTTTTACCACTTATTGTGCTAAATCTGCAATTTTGGCACGATTTCCAACTGAGGCATCATAAGCAACATCAGCTGTGAGTGTGTGTGTGTCTGCCACCTCCCAGGTTTTACTGTGAGAAAGGGTTGGCACAGGAGTCATTACATAGGAGAATATCTGTCCATGTAGAGGGGGCCACGACACAGTAACTACCAAAAGTTCCAAGGCAGAAAAAGCTTTTATTTCAGCCACGTTTTCCCTTTTATACATTCCTTTCACCAAAGGTGTGCACTTCGCTCACTGGTTAGTAAAAGGCATTTTGCTTGCCCACCAAATCTCTCTATTTTTGGTTAGTTTACAGATTTTGTTCCCTGATCCCCATAAGGCAAATTTCTTATTTACTGCAGGTGCAGTTGTTTCTCTCCCAGGAATAGTTTGTTGTGTTAACAAACTCTCATTCCCAACACTGTTTTCACAAGGGAACTTGCAAGTGACTTAGCTGCACACAGAAGTTACAACCTAGTTATTAACTTAGCAGAGCAAGGCCTGATTTTATGAGGCCTTTCTTTTACAATTTCTTTACCTTTCTACCACAAATATCCATCAGTGCACACCAATTTAATGAATCTCAATCAGAAATACTTTGTGCCATTTCCTTGAAAAAGCAATTCATGCAACAAAATCACCAGAGAAGTCGATTCATGACTAAAGTGCATCATGGAGGCGAGGATGGGTGCATGCAAATTTCTTTCCTAAACTTTAGGAGTCAAGTAGGAAATATCTATATCCTACTTCTTTTGACCAAAAGATCTATCAGATTCTCTATGTGTACATGTGTAAATACTCTTCATGGAGGTTTACTCCTGAAACAGAGTTTTGACATAAAGAAGTCAGCACTGGGAGCTGGAGAATAAATTCTGAGTCTCTAAACTCAATTCTTAACCAACTCTGAGTGCTGCTAATCCAGCAGACACTGAGCTCAGTTTGCTTCCTCGACTCCTCTAAATCCTAATTGAATGCAAATAATGACATAAGAATAGTAAGAATAGTTTGCAAGATGGAGCAGTGTTAGATGAAAGCAGTTAAAAGTGCTCAGCACCTGATCATGTCTTTTATTTTTCCAAATTTATCGTTTTTAGTCACGAAAAATTAAGTTGATTTTCAGCAGTAGGGAAAAATCCCCAAACATGTCTAAATAACAGCCTTTTGACTCCAACAGCAACAGTTTCTTCTGAAAAACACTTTGAAAATTTGAGCTCTCTTTGAGCTAGCATATGCCAAAAGAAGGGCTGAAATTGCAGCTGTTCCCAGTGCTCAGCATATATTTCCAACCTGTTCTTGGTTTCCTTTTCTATTAAAAATATAAGAGACCTTTTCTCTGCTGAAAAACTGAAAAAAAAAAAATAAATAAAATGCAGTAGCTTGTAAAAATTCTTCAAGGTTTAAAAGAACTCTTTAGTAAAGCATTTGATTTTTAAAGTTAAGGTTAGGCTGTTTCCGCAAGGTTTATTGGAGTTCCCACATGGAATATAATCTTGTTTCAGGTTTAACAAAAAGTAGATCTTTTGCTAGAGATGACTGTGGGTCTCAGTAGGGTTCCCTGATGGCTCCTGCAGGATAAGTTGTGTCTCTGGCCCCTGCAGTGAAGGTGCTGGGTGAGCGCTGGGGCTCTGTCACTGACACTGCTCCAGCCACTGCCAGCACTGGACAGGCAGGGCTCTCCCTCACTCTCACAGCTGATTTTATTTCTTTGGGACGTAGATGTAATTGCAGTGGAGAAGTACCCTCTCTAGGCTGACAAATGCCACTGCACAACAGGATTAATATTTCACAGGCTAAGTGGAGTGAGACAGCAGAAGTCAAAGCAACAGTTCTGGAGATGGCACTGGTAGCAGAGAGGTGGCTTTTCTTTAATTTATTTTTTTTTGTCTGTGTTATAAAACATTTCTTATCAAATTTCATTTCTTATCAAGTTAATATGCAAAATTATTAATAACAATGAGCTATATTAATGATGAGATCATATACATAAATTACTAGTAGTGGTGTTGATGAAACTTTATGACCTGAGCAAATGTGATTAGGAGATATTCTACTGGGTGGGGCTGCTTTCTGTTTGCTAATAATAAATTAATAAAGATTAGCCTGGCAGTTGCATAATGAAAGCCAAAAAAAGAAGCTGCAAACGTCTTTCCCTTGATGCAGAGGCTGAATAATGTGCAGCCCAGCAGGCCTGAGGGAGCTGAGGCTCAGCAGTGCCATCCTCGTTTCCTGTGAGTGCTGCTCTGCTGGGTGCCCGCGGTGGGAGCTGTGAGGAGGCTCCGTGATTCATCCGTGGGTGGCTGCCTGTCACGGGTGGGTGAAGTGCTTCCTATATATAGCTTGTGCATGGGTTCACAGCACACTTGAGGATGGCCTGGAATGAAAGGTGCTCTCAAAAAGCCCTGGGTAAGTCATTATTTTATTATTACAGCAAGGTGCTAGCAGCTGTCAGTCTCAATAATTGGATCAACGTCCATATTACCAATGCCAGCAGGTTTGACTCAGCTGTTTATAGTCCTGGAACAGATAAAATATATTCTATGGAACTGATTTTATTTCAGGTGAGATTTTTGGGAGATGGGAGAAACAAAGGCCAGACAGTTCTTTGCAGATGTTAGAGATCCCAAATGATTTCCCCTCTGCTGTGTTGTGAGGTGGCCAGGCAGGGACTGGCAGGTCCTGCTCAGGGCTGGGCCATGGACAAGCTCAGCTCTGCAGGGTCAATGAAATCTCAGCTTGTGGTCCCTGTCCTGCACAGTGCACCTCGTCAGTGCTGAACCCAAATAAGTGTGGGAATGGTATAGGAGGGTGTAGGAAGATGTAGGAATGGTGTAGGAAGGTGCAGGAATGGTATAGGAAGGTGTAGGAAGGTACAGGAAGGTGTAGGAATGGTATAGGAAGGTGTAGGAAGGTATAGGAAGGTGTAGGAAGGTATAGGAAGGTGTAGGAAGGTACTGGAAGGTGTAGGAAGGTATAGGAAGGTGTAGGAAGGTACAGGAGGGTGTAGGAATGGTATAGGAAGGTGTAGGAATGCTCTCACTGCTGACATGAGCTGTCTGGGCCTTGCAGTGCAATCTAATTCTAAAGGCATTTAAGGGCAGTAGTCTGGCTTACCTAGAGAGCAGGGCAAGGCTGCTCCTCTGCTCTGGTGAGGGAAGGCAATCAGAGTCTCAGGAAGTCATCACCTGCAGGGCTGCACAGCTGGAATGTCCTCCTGGAAGAAAAGACCTCCCCTCCCTCTAAAATACAGCATAAACCTCATGTCAGGAGGACAATCCTCTCATGTGGAACCTTAAGTTTAGACCTCTTATCCAAAACCAGGCAGTGTAGGTCCAGTTTCTTCTGTTTGAACATCCTCAGCTTTCATTCTTTTGAAATCTCTTAATATCAGAGCAAATTGGGTCATTAATTCTGGTTAACCCTCATCTAAACTCACATATGACAAAAATTATGTACTGAAGTAATAAAATTTTGCTTTTCCACACTGAATCATAATTATATCAATGGCGCTGTTCATTTGAAGCAGTGTTTCCCAAGATGATCTACAATTTATATTTTGGAAAATTATTAAGAGGGAATGCTATGCACTTGGCAGCAGAGGTTTAGGTCCAAACCCAGGAAATTTCCCTTTGATGATATGTTTGTTTACTTTTTCCATCACTGCCTCTCTTTCCCTGGCATGAATAATGCATCAATGCCTTTTTTGGTTGGCTTGTTTTGTTTTGGGCTGTTTTTTTTGGTTTTTTTTATTTCTGTTTGTTCTCTTAACACCTTAAGAAAATTGAGATGTTAATTCCTTACAGTGGCAGCTAAGACAAGCACAATTAAGCAGTTTACTTTTTAGGGATTGCTCAGTGAATTGTTCAGGAAGTTTCTGTGCAGCTGCTGCCGTTGAGGGCCAGGCTATCGATCCCTGGCTGACAGCAGACAGATGGGCTGTCAGCAGAGCTGCTCATACTTTTACTGGGGTACCTCATTAATGAAGCCAACTACGAGCATAGGTTTCCAGCTCCCTGGTATTTGAAAAGTGGTGCAGCACACTGCAAAAGTAGTTTATTGGATCCCATGTGTCATTCAAGGAAATCAGCAATGTATGTTGCTGGTGCTCTGCATTCTCTCTGACAAATTTGTTTTTTCCACAGGTAAGTGCTAAAATGCTGCTTTGCACTTAGCAGTATTACCAGCAGTAGCTTCTATTGCATTGCCTGATATGTTAGTTGTCAAAGGATGCAGCAAAATGTGACAGCCAGGAATGCCAATCGTAGGTCTTTTTAGCTTTGTATCATCCTTTTTATTTTTGCTTCACCTAGAAAAGACTAATTGTGTGTTGTGTGTAAAAATTCACATTTCAAAACAGCTGTCAACAATTTCACATACTTTAAATTTCAAATGAAGCAGTGGCAGTAAAAGGATCAATTCCCACACACTCAATTACCACAAACAGTCCCACAGAAACTAAACCTGCCCTGTAAAATGTGGATTTTTGCTCCCTGGTAGTTTCCTGGAACTGCATTTCCCCAGGGCAGTGACCTGTGTGATCGTGTTCACCACTACAAAAAGATTCATTGCTTCATAGTCACTACTTGTGTACAAAACAACAATAAGCTAGTCCAAAATCCTAAACAATAAAAGATGATTTTATAATAAAGAAAAATAGATTAGTAACTACTGTGAGGCTTAATCACAAGAGGTATATCTGCAAGGATACTGATAGCACTGTGGGCAATATTCCTAAGTGCTGTGTTACTGTTCACAGAGTCTGTTGTTCTCCAGATATTTTTTTCTAAATAATCTATGTACTTTCAGAAGAAATTACTTCATATCCCTGTAGTCATCTTTGTCAATTTAATAAATGCTCGATACTTTTGTTCAGAAAAATTTGAGAAAGGTTTCTTGTGTGCTGTCACCTTTTATTAGTAACGTTCACTCTGGGGGAATGGTGATATCTGAAGGTTAAAGTGGTTGAATTCAAGGGTTTTACTCAAGAAGCTGTATTTTTTAATAAATGACTGTCTTTTAAGAAAACTCAAAGTGTATGGAAAAGTATTTTTCCTAGGGTGTTTTATTGTACCTTTTTTGGCTTTTTTCATGTTCGCCATTTGTTATTCTTCTATTCTTTCTCTCTCAATTACTATTGACGTTCAGGATGACTGTCAGCTGATGGCTTTTTATAAGCTGTTCTGCAAGCTGAACACAAATAACATGACAGCTTGCAGGCTACTTGTTGTCATGGTGTTCTTACTTTGCTCTGGGCAATGCCATATAAAGAATATTACATCTCGACTCCTATTTGCATCAACCAAATATTTTAACATTAACACAATAATATCAGAATGGCAGGATGTTTACGACATTACCAGCACCAAGAAAGCAGAATAAAATTATGTTCTGTGTCCGCCTACATGTTTTCACCCACTGCCAGGCTCTGTACTGCTGTGGCTGCAGGATTGTTGATTTCTGTGGAGGTAAGTTGATTTCAGGTTCTAAGCCAAATTATGAAATCTAATTTAAAAGGTTTTTCTGACTGCATTTGCAGGCTTCATTTAGCGAGATGTAACGCAGGGAATGTCGCCCAACATGCTGCTCTTTGGGTTGTCTTCCATCAATTTACTCCAAGGTGGTTTTAGTTTTAGAAGTTCTCCTCAACATCCACAGCTTAAAAGGCTTCAAGGAATTGCAGCGCTGACCAAGAAAAAGAAAAAAATAATTTTTGAAAAATAATTTGTATAAGAACATTACTTAAATTAGATAGACCATAGAAATTTCCTGCACCAGGAAATTCCACTCCATAACACTTACTGATTGCTTGTCACTTTGCTATGAAAATGGAGAGCAATTTTTTCTTCCAAAGATCTGAATTCCTGGAAATATAAAAGAAAGTGGAAATTAATGAACAATGCATATACCACTTGCTCAAGACCAGCTAATGGACAGATCAATAGCCAGTCATATTCCATAGACACATAACATATTATAAAATAAAAAATCTAATTGTCACCAAACAAATTAGATCAAGCTTTCTCCTTTTCTTCATTTGCATTCATTTTGTGGTTTGTTTTACTCCCAGGAATTGTCACATTTTATCCTTCTTTCCCCCCTGCCCTTCATAGCAAATATCAGCTGACTCCATCCTGCTGGTATTTTGTGCTAGGTCTTTATCAAGATTGGTTTTTTTACCTCTGAATCTTTCTGGACACTTTGGACCACTTCAAAAGGGAAGATAAATGAAAAATGAATTTAATTTTCATGTTGAATATGGTTTTACCTTTCCTGGCAAATGGGAAAGAGCTTTACCAGAGAAATATTTTTAGTACAGAAGAATATACAGTGTCATTCTAAAATATCCTGGAGACTAGAAATGTGCCTTTAAGCATCTGTGTGAATGAGCCAGCTTTTTAAGGAATATTGGTTGGAAAGGCATAAGAAAGAAATACTATTCAATTAGGCATGTTTAGGATTGGGGTTTTTTTAGCATGATATAATGTAAGGTCAAATGCTCATAGATTTTTTGACACTGAATTATGCCCTCTATATTGTTATAACTCTACAGACAACCAAAAGATAAATGATTGGACTGCTGGCTGTCTTCAGGCTTTTTAGCAGGAGGAGATATAGGAAATAACTGGTTTGCAGAGACACCTAAGGACATGCTATTGCAGGTTACCCTGGAGGCAGCTGAGCCCTCTCAGCCACTCACTCCCCCACAGTGGGATGGGGAAGAAAACCAGAACTGCAAAAGTGAGAAAACTGGTGGGTTGAGATGAAGACAGTTTAATAGGTAAAGCAAAAGCTGAGTGTGCCAGCAAGGCAAAAGAGGAGCTAATTCACTACTTCCCATGGACATAGGGATGTTCAGGCATTTTAGGGACAGCAGGGCTCCATCACACATAACAGTGACTTGTTGAAGACAAGCACCATCCCCCTGAATGTCCCTCCTTCCTCCTTCTCCACAGCTTTATATGCAGAGCCTGATCCATCGGGTCTGGAACATCCCTTGGTTCAGCTGGGGTCAGCTGTCCTGGCTGTGCCCCCTCCCAGTGCCTCTCACTGCTGGGGTGGGTGAGGAGCAGGAAAGGTCTTGGCTCTGGGTAAGAGCTGCCCAGTGACAGCTAAAAACAAGGTTATTATAGTCACACTGAAACTACAACACTGAAACTACACTGACACCTCACACAAGCCACTGTGAATTAAATTAACTCAATGCCATCCAAAACCAGTACATGTGGATAAATCTTGAATTCAAAACCAGTTTAGAAAAAGCATAGTAATTGCTTTCATCAAAATCCTTTACTTACAAGTGTCCTAAAATCAAGTGCCATACCTTGGGAATGTCAGCAGAGGAAGTTCATATTTGCAGTTCAATAATTTAACAAAAAAATCATAAAATACTTTAATACTTGAGCCTATGAGATCTGAGAGTTTTGTACATTTCAGCTGGAAAATTTTAAGCAAGACTGAGTATTGTATAAAGTTCCAGGGTAAGTGATCTGTCAGGGGGAGGAAAGGGAAAAGAGCAGTGAAGAAAGGAAGCAATCACTGAGTCTTTTTCAGTGGCTGCTCTAATGGAAGAGCAATTGTGTTACGGTGCTGGGACACCCTCAAGCCTTTTGTGATGCTGCAGCAGCAGTGGTGACCTTAAAGTGACCTGATTGACTTGACCTGAGTGGACACTGATATCCTGCAGTCCTTACCCAGACTGCAGGGATCACCACACCGACAGAAAACTACAGAGAATCAAGGACTTTGTCTGGAAATAAAGGATGAGCCAGGCAGCTAATCTGGCTCTGTTTGAAATGACCTCTTTGGGCAGTGCCTGTTGTTACAGAAGCTGTGACTGCACCAAAACACAGCACGGGGTTGGCCACATTTCACCATTCTCAGAATTCAAAACATTTCCACAGAGTTACCAGCACAAACTGAAGTCTGAACAGCAACAAAATCAGATGAGCATCTCAACAGAACACATCACTTAATAGGTGCTTGGTCAGCTCAACACAGAAACCAGGAAGCTTCAGCTGACTGAGCCTTATTACCACACCAGCAACATCCTTTGAACTCCACAGGTCTGGAAATCAACCTGGTTTACATAAAAAACAGTAAAATTAAAATAGATGATCTTTCTAGAAGCTGCTTTACCTTAAAAGTAAAGACAGCTATTTTGACTGAGAACATTTTTTATTTGTGTTCAGAATTTCCAGAATCCGGTGTCTCTGAACATCCAATACCAGATGTTTGAAGAGCCAAGAGGAATTCGAGGTGTTCCTCGTGTCAGATTTATTCTGTGAGCTCAGATAATTTGTCAGAATACATGGTCCAGGTCCCAGCTTTTGAAGACAGCAGGACCAAGAAGAACAGAACAATCTTTTTCTCTTGTTGTGTCCAAAGAATCTTTGGACCCTCAAATTAGTTTATGAATGAGAGCCTTCCTCAAGAATGGCAGCTGGAGCTGATGGGAGGCAGTATGGGGCAGAATCAACTAGGAATTCAAATGGAAATAATAATTAATTATATACAATTATATAAGTTCTCTTTATTTCATTTTCTTTATTTCAGTTTTGCTAGCTCCAAGTCTCAGACATTACTTTCCTCTATGCTTATATTAAATAGATTAAAGAAGGATCTGTTTGTGGAAATATTAATCATTTAATAAGATAAATTCATTATTTACTAAAAAGCTGCTTTTTTCAAACCAGCTCACAATTTACTTAGGTCTGTGAAGCATTTCATCTTTTTTAAAACCTTCCAATCCTTCAGTTAAATAACTATTGATGATGACTAATCTTTTCTACTTTACACAAAGCTCAATCTTGAGATTTTTCCCTGAGTCCAAATGATCACCAGGGCTACCCTGCTCTGCATTTTCAAATACTTTTTAGCTATCTTTTTTTCATTTCCTAAAGAACTAAACACGCCTCTAAAGGAAACTTTCTTCGTATAAACTCAGAGTAGGTCCCTCAGTCTTGTGCTTACATAAGTCAGTTCATTTCCTATTCCTCTGTACTTTGCCAAACCATTTTAAAAATGCATAACTCCATTCAGCTAATTAAATTTCTGCTGTATTTGTTTCCTCTATCACTTCCTGAAATAAAAATTCATCACATATTTAACCTCTTACTTAACAGCCTTGCAAATTCCCATGCATCATGACGGTGAGTGATAAATACTTAAGCAGGTAGGATCCCAGATGTTCTTTAATACATTCATGTATTGATTGGTTACATTTCTTTCAGTAATAGCTGAACCTGAACCTTCAAATGTTGTCTAAAAGAATCCTTCTTTTCCCTGCTACACTCTTAAAGAAAGGATTTGCACAGCACAGTGTATTGGTACACTGAATTAAGCTGATAATAATCAGCTAATGCCCATCAAGGTGTTTATGATGCTAAACATCAAGATTGTCTTTCATTTATGATCCAGCTGTCAAGGGAACTCAGTCTGGACGTATCTCTGAGTGCTGGAGACACATTTAATGTCAAAATCTGAGAGGAGTATGCAGAGAAAACATTTTCACAGGAATGCAAATATAAAAATATTCTGACATTTATTCCTGGTTTTGAGAGTTTATGACAAAAAATAATCAACCCAAAGATTAAGGATTAAACAGCTCAGAGCTGGTAAGGAATAAATAGTAGCATTTTGCACAGTGCTGTCCTCAGCAAAGAGTGAGCACAGTGCTGACGTCAAGGAACAAAAAGCTGACCCTCTTGCTCTTTTTCTGGTATCTACATAAGCTACAGGCTCTCTGGCTTATATGCCTTTGCACCTTCCCAAAATTAGCAGAAATCCTGTGTCCCATATTGGTCACCTCTCAGGAGCTGCAGAAGTGCAGGATTATTCTCCCAGCAGCTGCAGTGTCAGCGTGGTCTCCTAAGCCATCTGCATCTCTCTTTTTTTTCCCATATGAAATCATCAATATTCTGATCTGCACAGCCACAGTTGGGTTTTGTTTGCACTACAAATACAATCAGTTACACATTGCTCAAGATCTAATTATGCGGGGCTGCAAATGATGTTGAACTAGGTAATTTCTTTGAAATGATAAATTAGATTTATCAAATCCTTTTTTGCCACCCAAACAGAAATTCCCCTAAGAGGATTCCTTGGGTTCATATTGGTTTGCTTTCACATTTATTGCTGTTTCCAAACAAATTGCTGATACAGCTTAAGCAGTTCTCAGTACCAAACATTTGTGAGGAAATTATTAAATGGTTCTTTTCAGTTTTAATATAACTTTATCTGAAACATCACTCTGGTACAACTTTCCAGAAATATATATTCATAATTATTTGCAGTACTCTTCATTCATATTATCATGGTCTGATTATTTAAAAGGATGTAAATGTCCTGGTTGGCATGATTTACATAAGAATAAAAAATATTTTTAGACTTTCAATATTTTGGAACAAAGATTAATAAAATAGTATAAATTAAATTAATTAATTAATTAATTAGTATAAAAAATCTGAATATTATATCTCTCTATAGCAAGTAAAATCTGATTCAACATTGTTTAAAAATTAAAGAATGTTCACTTATGAGAACATTCTATAGGAGGCAAACATGAGAAATTTGATTTGGCCAGAAAGATTCAAACCTCCCTAAACACATAGTTTTCAGGTTTTAGCAAACTAAAAATGAAATTCTTTTGGGACAAAGTACTGGTCAAAATGAATAGAGAAAAGCCTCTCCTTCATATTATTCAGCATAAAGTGATATGAATTTGTTTTAATCTGCATTTTAGTGACATAATGTACATTTTCCAGTGAATGCTGTATCAAGATGTAAAAGAGAAAATTTGAGAGGATTCCAGATACATTTTTAAAGTATTGAGAAGACATAATAATGTCTGTGCTGCACATGCATGTAGAGAGTGGAGCTGTGGATTGGTTCCACAGCAGTATTGGTTCACAAATGATCAATGTGTTCTTCTAATATTAACAGATCTGAGAAACCCAATTGTTCACGTTCAGGCCCTCCTGTTTTTCGCTCAATATTGACCCTGCCAAACCTCCAAGGTCTGTTCCATATTCACAAGGAATAGGAATCTTTCCATTCTAGTCAGCTCAAAATGTGTCATTGCTCTTGTCTGCATCGTGCCATGAGACTTTCCAGGGCATTGCCAGTTCTCAGAGCCCTGAAAGCTTCTACTCCACGAGTAAATAACAAAAGTGGAACAAATGAACCATTTTAGAAGGAAACTGCACCCCACAAACTGGTTCAAGTTTGCCATGAGCAGAGCTCTGCCATCCTAAATCCATCCTGCACTCTAGGCACCAAGGTTCATTATTGATGATTTAGATGGCAGAATAGAAAACACTTTAATGTGAAGATGGTAACAATTAGAAAGAGATGGTAGGCACTTTAGAGGACAGGAATGGAATTTGAAAAGATGTAGTAGAATCAGTAAAATAATAAATAATTCAATGTGTGCCCCAAGGTGACACCTACCTACAAGATAGAATAATAGAAATGACTGTACAGAAGGTGATCTGAGTATTAACAGACCAAAAACAGAACAGTGTCCACAGGGCCATAGCCTACCAGGAGAAGTGTGTAGCATGTAGGAATGTTGTACATACAATACCTGAAGTTTGCAACATCAGTGGGGCTCAGCTGGAGTACTACATTGGATTTGGGCACAACATCAGGGCTGGATCAGCAGAATAAAGTTAAAAAAAAAATAAACAAAACCCAAGACATTTGCAATAAAATCTATGAAGAAAGCTGAAAAGTCATGCCTTTTTTTAGCTGAAAGAAGACCGAGGGGTAAATGAGTATTTATTTCAAATGACAGCTGATGCCATCAAGAGGCTGGCAAAGAGAGGAAAGAACCAATGTGTTCTCCAAGACAGTAATTAATAGATTTAAATTACCACAAAGGAGTTTTATCCTATACATTAAAAACATGCTGAATGGCAAAAGAATCAAGAGCTAAAACACAGCTGTTAAAAGATGGGGATTCTGCACCAGGCTATTTTAAAAACAGGTTAGACAAATGGCTGTCAAATATTATTCAGGTAAAGCTGAACCTGTCTGGGATTAGTAAAGGAAACCAGTGACCTCCTGAGGTCACATAAATCCTATCCTTAAGGCTCTGTCTCTGTCTTCAAACTTTTTTAACAGCTCTAAAACACAGAGTACACTGCATGTGTTGGGCTGAACTCGGAGCAAATCACACAGATTTGTGATCAAACACAGCCTGATGGAACACTATCACCAGCCATCACTGAGTCAATAACAGAGATAAAGCCTTCCATACAATGTCTCAGCTTTATTCAAAGGGTAAAAGCCTTGGTCAAGAGACAGTTACCCTTATTTTTATCTAAGGAATGCACAAAATCTATGATAATTGTTGAAATTTGGTTCAGTAGCTTTAAATATAACAGATGTGTGGTTCTCTTTTGCCTTTCACTGCATTTAAGAGATAGTAAACAACTGCTAAAAATACTGAGTTTGTCTCATAAAATTTAGGTGCTAAAATAATAAGTTAGAGGCCATAAAAACAAATGTCCCTCGGAGGTTTTATCCATCTGGACTAGATAGAATATACAGCTCCTATGTTAACAACATTATTCTAAAGCTTTCACATTGAATCTTAAAGGCCACAACAAGTCTGTTCTGTCCCAAAGATTCACAGGCTTCAGATTTACATCTAAAACTCACAGATGGCCTTACATGGTAATGGACCAACCCAAATCATTGACTCAGGGAAATATCTAAACAACAGTTAAAGCCATCTTTAGTCAATAAAATGTTAATGTCCCCACCTCTTTAATAATATCCACATATAAAACAGGAACTACCCTGCTCCCATGGACATTCACATATGTTCAGCAATGCATTTAAATTCTTATCATTAATGTAAAAGAGGCCCCTAGAAAGGACCAAAGTTTAAATGTCCTGCAGTGTAAGATTGCCGGGGAGCTGGAACACAAAGCTGGATGCAAGTGTCAGGGTCAGGCTCTGACATGGAACCCTCTATTGGCCATTAACAGCTGCAAGCACTTGTTATGTCCCCACCTAATTGGAATGGAAATTCATTACAGAATATTTCAAGGAAAGCCTGGCTGATCAATATGAAAATGGCAATTTTAGATTAGTGTATCTTTTTTTTCCGGTTGCTCAGCACAAAATATTCAGTTTACTTTGAAATTACTTTGTTCTACTTTAATGAGGCTGATCTAATTCCTAAGGCCTTAGACCAAAATGGTAATTGCCAGGCATCATATAACATTCACTGGAGAATATTAAAAATCTATACAGCATCTGTGAGTGATGAAGCTTTCTCAATGAATAAGAAGTGTTTGAAATGAGCAGCTATTATGGATAAAGAATAAATAACTGTATTATGCAGAAAAAGCCAGCATGTCATGATTGTCTTAAACAACTTGGTAGTCTGCAATAATCAGCAGAGATTTGGGATGACAAGCTTTTCCCAGAGCAAGGGAGGCTGGCAGGATCATGTGCAGTATTCCCAGGGTACCTAGGAAATGTGGAGTACCTGCAGAGCTGCTGGGAGGAATGACACTGGCTCCAGCTCTGTGACCACCAATGTATCTGCTCAGCTTGGAATAGGGTTAAGCCACAGAGCTAAAACAGGAGCAACACTTGTAGCAAATGACACCAAAATCTGTCACTGAAGGATAATACAGACTGGAGAAAAGTAAGCATGTTAATTTAAAATAAAACTCATTCCTGTCTTTGGCTAAGTTGTAACTAAATTTAAATTTAATAGCATTCTCTTGTACCTTTTATTCCTTTGGCTCTGATTAGGATCAGAAGTCAGAAATGATAAAATACCTGAGCAAAACAAAACTGAATATTTCTAAAGCAGACGTGAACAGAAGAAAATCTTGTTGCTTAGCATCCTGCCTCACAGTGTAAATAATAAATCTACAATTAGTTCAAAGCAATTGAGATGAATATGATTGTCTGAATTAAGTGATTATTGATTAGAACCATAGAGCCTCAGTTAGGTGAATAATCTGAGAATATCAAACACTCAAGTTTTCTCAAGTTTTTAAATTTATTTGCTGCTGCTTCTACTTGCTGCAAAATCCACCACTATCCTGTTTATGAATCATTCATAAAATGTTCCTAAGTTCAACAAATGCATTTCCTATCAAAAAGTGCTTGCCAGATAGTCTGGGTATATAATTTTCCTTCTCTTTCCTTTTCTTTGATCGCTGACTATAGGACCAGTCATTTTTCACAATTTCTGACATACTCGGTCAGCTAAATCACAGAGAATTATTTCTCCTCCTTGACAATGTGACTGAGGCTTGGGAAAAAATGAAAAAAAGAAATATATGAGAATTGCAAATTAGAAAAAGCCTCTAGAATCATAGGACCTGCCATCCTGGTATAGGCTATCTTGCATATAGTCCAATACTTTGCATCTGACAGTTTTCAGTACTGAGTCCTTCAAAAGAAGACAGAATAAGATCTCTAAAGGAAAGGGAAACTAATCAAGAAAACTCACACATTTCTTTACCTGAACTCTGACAGTTTAAAGTTGTTCAACATCTGCAAGTAGAAGTTAAAATGCTTTCAAATGCTGTCATCATAATTAATTCTATCTTTGAATCCCTGATACTTTTATACATGCCAATTTTCTTTCCATTTGATTTTTTTTGCTTCAAAATACAAATGATAAAGATAGCTTTGATGTCACAAATGCTTAGTCAAACAGCCACTTACAAAACTTTCAGAATCCATACATTCAGCAACATAGAAAAGCTGTCAAAATATGTGTCTGAAGTATTAGGAAAACAGACTTCATATTTCTAGTCATGAAACAGATATTTTGAAGTCTTAACTAGCGATGTTAATAAAAAAGTCTGTGGGATAACAGAATAATCCCTGTAAATTCAAAGGTGTTTTACATTTTTTGTGATCAGGTGTGAGTTTATAAAGTTTTTACTGGGTTCCTTCTGGGAAGATCGAACACACAGACAAGATTTGATTACGTGTAACTTAACCTTCAGCATGTGGTCTTTTACCAAGGAAATCAGGAAACAACCTGGGACTCAGATTACCATCAATCTGAGTGAAAGTATTTTCACTAAAATGCACTCTGATTCTTATTCTCTCCTAATTTTAATAAGGAAAAAAATAAAGGCATTTAGTCAAAACACAGCTATTTAGACAACATTTTGGGACAATGCAGAGATGGGCTTGTTTTAGAGTCCACAAAACAACTGCTTAAGACTGGGATGAATCACTCCTCTTTTAGACATCTTAATCTACCTGCCTCTTCTCTGCTCAGGAGCCAAAATCTGTGAATTGCTCAACACCCTCAGCTTCCTGTACAGACAATTGGACTTTAGAGAACACAACTCTGCCCAGGAGCAGCTCAATTCCTCTCTTTAAGGAACAGAATTCTTTTTTAGTGATAATATGGCAACAGTTTAATGAAAAGTGGAAACACTGGGAGATAGATGTGCCTGTATTTCCATTAGTATCACTGATCAAAGATTTAGAAAAGGTAGCATTAAGTTCTTTTGAAATCTCACTCCCAAGAGCACAGTTCAGAGCAATTCCACACCATCTAATCAGTAGGTTTTACAATAACACTCTTATTAGATTGCAATTGATTCACAGTAATCTATTCATTTTTAGTCAAATTAAAACAATCTTGATTTTTGTGCTGCAGTTCATGCTGATACAATTAATGTGGTGTGAGAGCATTTCTATTATGAAAATCCTTGATCCCCTGCCTCGGTTTATAGCTCAAGCATAAAGAACTCAAATGGCACTGAAACTTTTCAAAGTCTCAGCCCAGACAAGAATGTTATTCTTTGAAATATATAATAGTATGAAAAGAATTTGACTGCTGTCCTCTTACAGTAATATAATGAGGAGAGAGAAATTGGAAATATGCCTCTGGAGCTGATCACTTGCCCCATCAGATTAGCATTCTTTAATTGTAGATGACTAATAATGTGTGAGAACCAGGAAAACAGGTTCATCTGTTTTGTCTTTCCTATCTGCATTGTGTGATACAAGGATGCAAACTGAAGACATGATTCCATATAGTTCCCATCCCTTTAAATGTATCCCTAATTTCAAGGAGTGAACAGAGGAAACAGTCCCAGGGAGATGCAAGAATTGTAGATATATCCTAATGCACAGACTGTCCTGTCACCACAGGCAGGGGCAGCTGCCCCAGAGGGAGCACCTGTGGATAAAGCATGAAAAGGAGCTGGGAAAGAGTCAGGAAACTGCTGATGTCCAGATGAAAGACAGACTGAAGCACATCTTTTACTCTCTACATCTGGTATTTATCCTGGATTCATGTTTTTTTTAACCCAGGTAATGGAAGTAGCACAAAAGTCAGTGCTTGGCAGTGGGAACACACTCCTATATCTCCTTTGTGGGCTTGGTGATGCATGCACTAATCTGTGAAGCACTGATTTACAAACACAAGAGATAGTGAGACCAAATTCCAGGCCAAGGTAAGTTTTTCTCAATTTGCTTCCTAGTTCAAAAACAAGATTCCAGTCTTTCCTCGAGAAGTGCATTACAGTTCCCTTGAGCACTGAAAATGTTGTAAGCCAACGTTGCTGCTCAAAGCCCCCATAGACTCACAAAACCATCCCTCACTTCAGTCAGAAGAAATGTTCAGGTGTCTGCTCAGGGAGCTGATCCCAATTACAGCTCACCTGGCAAAATAAATACACACTGGTTCCCAGAGTCTGGGGGTTTTCCATTATTACATGGATCACACTTGTGTAAACAAAAAGTGGTGGCTGGAATGAGCAAGTGAGGATGGGATTTCCTCTTCTGGCAGCACTGAGTAACTGAAAAACTAATCGAAGGTTTGACTAACTTAAAGTGCTCTTCTACATTAAAGAGAATTTTCAGGACCTGCTTCTTATGCAGCTTCAATTTCCCTTTTCCCAACAGAGCACAGCTGTGTAAAATGAGACCAAGGCACTCTGGACTCCAGCAGCCACCTTCTCCTGTAACATGTGGCAGCTACTCTTTGTCCTGTGGAGCTGACACAAAATAGTCTGATTTGCTTAAAAATCCTTCAAAATGGAAAATGGATGCCAATGGAATAAGCAAACAGGGAAAAAACCCAACAAAATTCAATGTGGTCACTTAACCTGAGGTCTTTTCAATACATGCAGCTCCCCTTCCCTACATCTTCAGATACAAATTCTTACCTCCATTCCACCTCCTGTTTGTTTGTTCTGGAGACCACAGAAATGAAAAATTAAAATAAATGTGGGTCACTACAAACTCAGGTCCCATTCCTATTCAGCAAGAGGTTCCATATGTTATCCCAGCTGAGGGATCACTGGAAAGGTGCTGAAGCCAGAGAGCATTTTTAACCAGAGCTGCCACCAAGACAACACATGTGGGAACTTCATCCCCTAAGGCATCACCTTTCTGTGAACTTTTCTTTACAGATCTTTGCTGCCCTAATTCTATCCAAACTATTTACTTGAATTTTATACAATACTCTAAAACTTTGCCTTGCAGAATTGTCTTCTGAAATACCAGAATTACCATTAGAAACATAAAAAATTCCTGGTACAATTGTATAAAAAATATGGATATCATTTTAAAAGTCAGGATTGTCTCAAGAATCTTTTGGACTTGAGAAACCTTAGTTGTTCTGCTGTCCTTCATTTTTACTGCAAAATCATTTCCCAAGCACAAAGCCAAAAAACGAAAGCCCAAAGCATTTAAACAGAGCAGACTAATTTAACCATTAAACATTAGAATAGTTTACAGAGCAAACTTCAATGTCATGGAGTATGCACAAAGGAACAACAATTGATTTAATGCTGGAATAATGTCCATGATCAAAAGGAAAGCAGATAACTTGAGTATGTTCCCCAGTCAAGCAGTAGCAGAAAAAAAACCAATATTGCAACAAGTTTTATATTTATTATTTTATTCCCACTGAGTTGATCTTTCACACAAAGGTTGACATCACCTGTAAAAGTATGGATTTTTCTAGTAGAAGGGTTCTCTGTAGAACTTTAGATGAACAAACTTGGAAACAGTTTAGGGTGCAATCCAGAAATAATTAATGGTGATGAAATGATTGCTATCCCTTCTAACAGGAGCTGTTTGTTCTCTTAGGACTAGATCTTAATGCACATCTGAGGGAAATCTTGTATCAGGTCTGTTGACATCTATTCAAACCTATGTCCTGATTATAAAAAAAAAAAAAATTAAAAACTGTAATGGAGTAGAGATTACATCTCTATTCAAGTTCTGGACCAGTTACACATTTCTTCCAATATAACATCTAGCAGAGTGCCCAAACATGAGCTCCAGTGAGATACAGTAGGGAAAATGTTTACATAATTCCACTGACATCGATTCAGAGAAATACACAAAAGTGTACACAGTTTAGTCTTAGAAGGAAAAAACAAAGCATTGTGAAGAGCCATCAGTATTGTCATATAACCTTGAAACAATTTCACTTTGTGCCTATCTCATATTTAAAGTCATAACTGCTCAGATAAAGTATTTGGAGAGGATGTTTTGGTTTTATCCATCATCTTATCTCTTATCAATTAAGATCAGTAAAACTTTCATCTGTTTCTATACAGGTTTAAGAATTTAGCAGAGGAAAAACACTGTTCCTTTTCCATTATTAAAGTAAAATCTAGTGGGTTTTTCCAATAGAGTTCATTCAATTGAGAGTTTTTATTCAATGTTTCATGGACATAATCCTGGTTGCTACCTGTTACTGCAACATGCCCCTCATAGTGGCAGAACCAGAACTGTTCACAGTTAGAAATGCTAGAAGATTTCCAATTACCTGCAGATATTAATACTAAGTGTGCCATGTGGACTTTTGGGAGCAGCTCACTTCAGCTGCTCTTTGTTTAACCTTGTGTGTGACGATTCTGAGGAGCTCTCCATATCCAAGGGCAGGTTCTCACTCAGCACTCTCTCCCCTCATTACGATTCAGGTGTAGGCACAGATTAGCAGACAAATGACTGATGAGAACATATGTTGCCATATGCTGAACGAGGACAGAGCTGTCCCCAGTTCCAGCAGCAGTGCCACACTCTGACACTGGTGCTGTCACTGTGCTGCACGGCAGCAGATGCTCAGAGCCTCAGAGGTTAGCTGCCCATGGAGGGAGAAAGCAATGACACAGAAGCTGACTAAACTCTTGCACTTGCTCAATTTGCACATGCACAGAGCATACAGAACAAACAGCTCCGAAAAAGATGCCTCTTGACACCTGGAACAACAGTACTATATTGTTGGTTTTGCAGAGAGAAAATAAGCTTCTAATTCAGAAAAGTTGTCAAATTTAAAAAAAAAAAAAGAAAAAAAGGTGACCCCAAACTGGTGTTGGTGTTTTCTATGAAAAAAATTATATAAACACACCTCCCAGCGAATTATCCTGTGCCTGGTACTAATTTATGGCAGTCCTCTATAATAAAACCAGCCTGAAATAAATCTTGCAGCTGGAGACAACTCAGGAGAAAAATTAAGAAAAAAGGGGTGAAAAGTTTCCCTGTGATGTAAAAGTCAGATATATCCTCCTAGTTTATCATATTCAGGGCTCTTTTCATCCTCCTGCTGTCTTCACACATAGTAACTAATCTGACTGGTTTATGTTTAAGACAATTTAAGCTAATTAAGAATAAACATAATGCTTGAAGCTAAAACACAAAGACCACATCCAAGTAAGAATATCTCAGGGTAAATATTTTCTCTGTCATTATTAAGGATATGTTTACACAAACTGTTGGACAGGTGTAATTTAAAGCGTGTACTTTGCAAGTTTTCAGGCCTGAGCATCCAACCTGTTCTCCAGAAGAAGAATGTGGATCTTTGCCTCTGCTCAAGGAGAATGACTGCTCTAAACATCAGAAAATCAATCATGGAATATGCCAGAGTGTAGATGAATGAGTCTCAGTCTGAACAGACCACTATATAGTACACTACTCTTGGCATTTGTGCTTCCATTCCTTTCTGTTGTAATTGAGCTCTATTATTTTATTTATTTGTCATAGCTCATAATGTACAAGCAAGTCCAATATGCTTACAGCAGCACCTTGGGTCTATTGAGCTGTAAGTCTTATTTCTCACCCCTAAACAGAAAATCCACCCACAGGGGTGTTTTACATCTGATTACTGCTTGTTTGTGCCGTACTCTCTCTGGATGTTGTACAAAATGCCAACATTTGGTGTTTCATGTAGCCATTGATCCTTTTGTTCACATTTGGAATGTAATGAAGACCTTGTGCAATGTATATTCCAGTTTATTCCAGCCTCATCACATGCACCTATAGGCTTTTCTTCTTGTGCTTTCCCCTTTTATATTGTTCACTTATATTTTACTGTAAACAACAAAGAATATATGAATTATTTTACTGTCCACGTGTCACAAAACAATGTGATTTTACAGTAATGGCCTACCAAGGCTAATTCAAGCCATTAAGTCCTTTTATCCAAACTATACGAGGAAGCCAAAACTTATGCCATGAATGATTTTATATATTAAATCTCAGATTTCTTCCATAAGAGCACAACCCTGCCAGATGTTTATAATTTACTTATGCTTTATTTAGGGAACAGTAATGAAGTTTGATCTAGAAGGCATTTAAAAAATATTGTAGACTGAAACCCACTACACTTAATTTCTCATGTGCAATTTAAACCATATTTTATATAAAACCAGTGTCCTGATAATCCATATAATTTTAGCAAATATTTTCCTATAAATGTTTCTAAAGTTAGAATTTTTTAAGATTTTGCTCTGAAAGCCATAACAATATTTTGATTATCACTTTACTCAGAGATAAAATCAGCATGAAAATGTTGAAATTTCTCTTGGGACAGAAATTTCTCTTTCTCAGCAGGTCTAGATGTCATCCATATAATATCCCTACACTTCCAGTTTGTATAAATAAGGCGTACAGAATATTTTAAATTTCTTATCTTTTTCCTCTTTAGCCTATTTTTTCTTTTTTCTGGTAAACAAACACTTTTTAAAAAGCTTATATATCCCAGGTATAAGGCCATAAGTGTGAAAACCAAATTGATTTAGAAAATACTGAAAAGTAACAGTTAAAGAATATAAAAAAGTGAAAGTATTCTGATCTGAAGATATGAGGCAAGTAGGACCTAAATCCAGGGGCAGGTGTGCACCAGCTGTTCGTGCATTTTAGTTTACTTTGAAGGCTAAAAGAAATGACAGAGGAATTGACCTCTCTGCCACAAGCCGTGTGCTCAGTATTTCACCCTGTCTTCACAGAAATTCCTTCCCCTACTCAGGGCATCCCAGGAAGTGAAACACCAGTCCCTGGAGTGGCAGTGCAGCACTGGACACCACGTGATGGTGACAAGGAACTCAGACCATGGTTTATAAAAACTCTATAAAAACTCCAGCTGGTAAGGATGGACAGTCAAACACAACCACTCACTAAATTCCTTTGCTACCATGTCTAAAAGAAATGTAAAAGATTCTGCCACAGACATCACCCCAAGGCCAACACGGTGGGGAAAGATCCTTCTGCTGGAATCTGCCTGATCTGTGTGGCCAGGGAACAGCTCAGCACTCAGCTGCTAAAGGCTAAAGCAGCCTTCGAAGAGATCCTTCTATGCCTTCATTAACTACTGTTATTATTGATGACTTAGACGTGTAAATATTGTTTGCTGAATGTCGCTGCCATTGTCCATATATAGCTGTATACTGTATATCTGTGTGTGTGCAGATTTAGAATGTTTATTAATGATGATATTAAGTTGACGATATGGGGAAAAGGGGTGGAATGTCCTGGGTTGATGCTAAATTGTATCCCCATTCGTCTGTTTAGCTCAGAAATAAGTTTTGCACCTTTCAAACTGGATCTGAGAGTGAAGGAGAAGCAGTGCAATGGCTGAGGTTGTTGTTTCCTAAACATAAAGATCAGAGTTTTCAGCTTTCCCTCACACACGGCCTGTGCTGGCTGCAGTGTGGATGGTGGCACAGAGCTCTCCTTTGCTTTTTGTCAGTTTTTGGCTGAGGCACAGAAGTTCTCCACACTGTGTTTTTTCCCTTTTCCTTGGCACTGTTTGACCCTGCTCTGGTTAAACACCCAAAGGGCCCCAGGAGCTCCCACCTGTGTCCCACCGGGCCTGGCCTGGGCCCGGCCTTTGCCAGCCCTGAGGGACCGACAGCAACTGAGCCGAGCTCCAGCCCCGGGAGAGACTTTCTGAATTTGGCATCTCTGGGGGCACACTGAGGGTTTGCTGTTCAGTGCTGTTCATTTGTTGTGCTGGGGAGTGCTTTGCTTGTTAAATAAACAATTTTTTTCCAATTTCTTCCAAGGAAACTTTTTTCCCCGTCCAGAACCAGCTGTGGGCAGGGGCGGTTCAGATTCATTTTCTAGAGGGACTCCATCTGGAGGTTTTTTCCCAAATTTACCCTAAATCAGGACAGAACTGGATTGTGAATATCATTCCAGGACTTACCAGTGCTCTGCTGTTAAACAGCAGTGACATTCCTCTCTCTCATGCTAGTCTGATTGTTGCCTTAGTGCTTAGATATATTGTGCTTTCATAGATATAGTAAAGTACAAATCTCATGTTGCCTTTTCCACAGTAGGAATTTTGCCATAGGAGTTCATGTTATTTTGGGAATACCAGAATAAGCAAGTCTGTAATATCCTCTTCAAAGTTGACAATCTTTGTGCTACAAAGAATGAAATTTCCTCTATTAATTATACTTTTCTGAAGCTCTGCATCCTCAGATCCAGGCCTGTATCCTCAAAGGTATTTCATTATCTCTTCAGCCAAGAAAGGCTCAGTATCCATTACCCAGCTTCCCGCTGACAAAAGATCTTCCACTAATTACAAAGAGACTTTCCATGGGTAAAGGTTACTGCAAGAAAGGTTACTACAAAAATTAAGTTGTTGCTACTGACAGTCACAATGACTCTTCATTTCTGCGATGATCCTCTTACCACTCCACACAGCTTCCTAACACACTCCAGTGAAGCTCTTCAAAAATGCAGCTGGTGTTGGTTACATATCTCAGAGTTAAGGGCTTGCTTCTGCCCATGGATCCCTTCCACGTCAGGATGGTTACAGGGGGAGTTAATCCTGAATTTCAAATCATGGAGTGCTCTGCAGGTTCTGTTATTTATAAACCAAAAGCCTTGAAATAGTAAGTTATAGTTGCTTCACTCCAGCTAACAGAAAGATGCACTCTGACACTTGCTTTGATCTCTGGAGGGTGATCTCAAGCTCCAGCCAGATGGCTCTGAGGCTCCTGCTAGGCCTGATCCACGCTCCCCAGTTTGTAAGAATTGGAGACCATAATATTACACACTTCACAGTCTCTAGTGTTAAAATTTTATGTGAAAAATGTAACTGAATCAGCTAGTAAGAGCATCTTTTTATATTTTATTGCATTGTGGTTCTAATATCATTAGAAGATATTGCACTCAATTACTCAAAAGTGAGAAAATTCCAGTATGAACACTTTCATGCACAAACAGAAAGTATTTTAAGTACCTAAGGGGTATTAATGTGTAGGAAATCTGAGTTGAATACACTTTGTAAGCTGCTGTGGAAGAAAAGTTCTTTTTTTTTCTTCTCTGTTTCTAGGGACAAACATGATTATTTTACTGAGAATAGGGTAGAAAATGGAAACTAAGCAAACAACTGCAGTTCCAGAAATCCTGCTTCATAAATTATGCCGATAAGGAAAATGCAGCTTGGTGATTTTACAATGGTTGAGTTTCAAATTGAATTAAGTAAAAGTGTTTTATGTGTATTGCCAAGCACTTTCAAGAGGCTGTTTCCTGTCTTTCATGATGCAGTTATCTTTTAATGAACCAGGTGTTTGGGTTTTTCACTAATGTGATGCATTTCATCTGAAAGATCTTACACTACACAGGAATAAAATATTCATAATTGAGCATCATGGTCCTTTTAGTCACTTATACTCACAGAGAGATTTTAAAAAGAGCATTACTTTACAACCGTTTAGATTTTATTTTCTTTCAAATTTTCCTTCTCTGTAACACTTCCCAAGGTGTCCAAGGTTATTATAAATCACAAATGAACACACAAAAAAGATTCTGCCTGAACTCAGCATGCCTTAGATCCTTTTCACTGCAGAGCACAATGAGAAAAGCTGACCAGAAGAGATGCCACAGTGAATTCATTCAGTTCTGCATGGAAATGTAGAAAATTCCTGTCTTCCTTCTTTCTGAATAATTACCATACACATTCTATTTCTTAATTTAAATCCGAACTATTTTTTTACTTTCCATGACAAGGATACTACATACCCTGGGAACATGTATCATGCTGTAAATGTCTTTGAGGTCATCACTTTACCTTTTGATGATAAAAAATTGATCCATTTTTAAAGACGTGCACATTCTTAGAAATGGGCCTAAGAATATGTGCCAAAACCAATGCAAAAATCTTCAGAGGGTTATTTTTATTTTATTAACCATCCAGATGTGAAAACTGCATTCTGCTGCTTTCACACACCCAAACCTATGGTCATTATTTAGGCAACAAATTGTTTTTTCAGCTTGTACACACAGAATAATTTTTCATCCTTACTTGTACGAAAAATGCCCCCCTGAATCTCTACTTTGCCTGATTTCTCCATATATGAGTAACCTGCAGGACAACACTTATTTCACAAATGATATTTCATCTTTTGCTCCTTTATCAGCAGAACTTCTCTGCCTTGTAAGATACTGCCATACATAAGAATTAAATGCCAAAAATTCCATTTGTAGTCACATGACTTACAGAAAGCCACTTGACATAATTCAGTTCCAGATTTTTTCAATCTGAAGACTAGAAGTAGGAAAGCATCCTCAGAATTACAAAATTCCTTACTAAAATAGCAGTAATATACTCTGTTTCTTAAAAATTTCGTGTTAGTCTTTCTGTAGTTTAAAAAATTATAACACTGTGATTTATACTCTAGCATATTTTTAACATTAAAGGAAAAGCTCTAAAATAAAAAATACGAATTGCTAATGATTGAATATAAATAAATTGAATATATTTTAAACTTCAAATCATGATAATAAATTAGAAAATAAATTGCTGCACTTGATATTTTAGGGGTAACCCCTGCTTACTGAACTTAAAAAATTAGAGATTTGTCTTTCAGATTTCATAATGTTTCCTTAAGATTTCAAAAAACTCCATCTGGGCAAGGTCACAGTTTGAAATTTATTCACTGGGTATATTTATCTTGAAGTCTTCTAATACTTTCATAAGTCCAGAAGGAAAACTCTAATTTCAACATGGAAAGTCCAATGCTTTTCTTCTTGTTATTCCTCCCTACACTGAGCCTCTTTAACTCTGTATATCATGAGAGTTTTAGAAACCTGGCCTTAAGTCTGATTTAAAAACTTCTCAAAGTCCACCTAAGGGAAGATATTTATTGATTCAGTCAAAGGGTATCAAATGCTAAGAAACTGAGCTCCCTTTTTGTGTACATTTCACAAACATAATATCTTTTGGATGTCTGTTAGGAAAAATTCCATTTAAATGTGACACTGTAATAAAGAACTGAAGTTATAATTAGAAGAAAAATGAGTTAATATTGTACTGAATTAAGGCTCTTGAGACACACATCTCATTTTCGTTACAGTTTACTATTCCTATTAATTTTATTTAAGGCTCAACTTGATGGATTCAATTCCCATTCAAATTCTAATCTAATATCTTTTTCTACTTATGTTAAACAAAAATATCCAGAATACCCCCATTCATTGTGATAAAGAAAGGCTCTTCCTTTTAAACACGTTGAATTTGCTCAATTTTCCAGTCAGAACTACAGAGGATGTATAACAGAGATGGTGGTGAAACACAGCTGATAAAGGCTACAGGTATTGTGGCTGCTGTCTGTGGAGAGACTTGGAGCCAAATGGACGAGGGATCAGCACCAATGCCAAGGATTATTGTGATTATTGTGATTATTGTGAGGCAGAGATGGGGATTTGACTGACGGGAGGGAGAGAGAAATCCCTCCCATGGGAGGGATGGATGCTGGATTGAAGATCACACCCCTTGCTGCTGCAGCAGTGCCCTGTGGGACACCACAGGAAATGTCAGCAGGGTAGATCCTTGCCAGAGATTCTGTGAGTGGGGATGAGTCCAGGCTTCTTTTTTGGGCCAGGAAAGGAGTGGGGAGTATTATTTTAAAGGCACGTTTTGCCTTCCTTCCTAGCAGGAAGAGATGTCTCCCAGGTGTTCCACATAAATGACTCAGGAGACAAGGGCAGCTGCTTTCACTGCAGCTTTGGTGGACTGTCAGCTGATGAGAGAGAAATTGAGATGGAGTGGACCTCTAGCATTTCTAACCTGCCCTTCATTCAGAGAACAGCTTTCAGCTGAGGGGAAGAGTGAACAACAGAGACTTGCATAGGGATACAGAAGTATTTGCAGTAATACAGAAGTATTTACACCAGAGACAGCTCTATCAAAAATGATTGTTCAGGTTTACCAAATAAACACAGATAATACCTCTGTATCATTGTATCTGTATCTGATACCTCTGTATCTACATCAGAGGTGAAACATTTCTTTACTCATTCTAATTAAACTTGTTTTAAATGCAAGAAAAAGCCACAAGAGATTTTCTAAAGGAAGACTCTAAAACAAATTTGGAATATAGGAAGTTGCTAAACAGCATAAGGAAATTGAGATACTCAACAATGGAGTCAGTCTTCCTTTCCTGTAAACGTGAAACTTGTTCTGACTATCTAAAGAAAGAAACACAAAATTTTCTTTACTCTGAAGCAGTATCTTTGTAAGTTATATTGAATCAGGTGTCCATGGCTTCAGTGAGACTAATGGCAGAATATAGCTTGTTTTGCTTAACCCTTAAGATATGTTTAATATATGCATGTAAATGACTTTAACTTGATGTGGAAATAAATAATTCAAGTTGGTTTTAATGAGATCTAAATTACTAACTGCAGTATACATTGTTCTCCTCTGTAGACTCAGCACAGCAGAGTAAATTTTAATTGTGATGCTTAGGGATTTTCATCAGCAGTGAAACCCCCTGTGCACTGAAATGAGAGTGTTCCCTAGAGAGTGCAGAGACAGGCAGAGAGAATATGTAATGAACTGAGCTCAACAGAATGAAGGGAATGGAGGTCAGAGCCAACATTGATGCAGAAAAGAGGTCACCCTAGGAAGCTGTGTTATTAAATACAACCTGGAATGTCTACACCTTGACAAGCAGCAGGAGGAAATCGCTACTTATTCCAGATATCATCAAATGATAACATGTAGATGAATTTTCAGTGGGTTTGCAAGCCAAGATACATCTTAAGGAACAGGAATTTACTGATTTGCAAAATAGAACATGACTTTATTGGTCATATCCTTAGCCAAGAACCCACTCATCCTGGTTCAAAACTGACACAAGGAATTTTTAAGAAATATAAAAGTGTAAATGATTTTGTCTCACCAATCAAATGGAACTCAGCAGAGCTTCTGCTACAGAATTTGCAGAAGGGAGAATTATAGCTTCATGTTGTAATAGAGCAAGAAGCAGAGAATGTAAAATTTAAGTGAAATTATTTTGGGGAATGAATTAAAAGACATCAGGAGAGAAAAGCTTCTCTAGACAAATCATCGTGTGGTGGCAGAAACAAACTGGACAATAAACACCAATCAATGCCATATGAGCCACCTCTGGGAGAGACAAAATAGGGTAAATACAAAAGTACAGTAAGAACTCTGAATATCTGAGGAGTGACTGACAGAAGGCTGTGTGTTTACACAGCTGTGCTCTGAGTTTGTAAGAGCATGTGTTATCCAGTTCAGCTTACAAATCCAGCAGGAGGATAAAAGTTTGCTAATTACCTGAGCTCTTGTGAAGCAGCAAAGAGACCACACTGACTCTCACAGGTATTTGGTGTTTGACAGTTCAGCTATTCTGCTTCTGGATATCCAGACAAAGGATGGTGGTGAATGGAGTCACATCCACCTGGGGCCAATCACAGGTAATGTGCTGCAGGCCAGGTCTGTTTAATTTGATTTATTAATTTAATTCGATCCCCTCTGGAAGAGGGGACCAAGTGCACCCTCAGAAAGTTTGCAGCCAATGCTGAGTTGATCTGCTGGAGGGCAGGAGGGCTCTGCAGAGGGCTCTGGACAGGCTGGGTCCATGGGCTGAGGCCAGCTGTATGAGGGTCAGCCAGGTCCTGCCCTTGGGTCACAACAACCCCCTGGAGCTCCAGGCTGGGGCAGAGGGGCTGGAAAGTGCCTGGTGGGAAAGGCCCTGGGGGTGCTGGTCAGCAGCACCTGGACATGAGCCAGGTGTGCCCAGGTGGGCAAGAGGCCAATGGCACCTGGCCATGGTGTGGTCAGCAGGACCAGGACAGTGACCTCCCCCTGACTGGGCACTGGTGAGGCCACTCCTCAAATCCTGTGTCCAGCTCTGGGCCCTTCACAAGAAAGACACCGAGGGGCTGGAGCGTGTCCAGAGAAGGGAACGGGGCTGGGAAGGGTCTGGAACACAAGGCTGAGGGGGAGCAGCTGAGGGAGCTGGGCATGGGTTGGCCTGGAGAAAAGGAGGCTCGGGGAGTTCTCCAAAACTCCCTGACAGGAGGGAGCAGCCAGGTGGGGAGTCAGCCTCTAATCCCAAGCAACAAGTGACAGAATGAGAGGCAATGGCCTCAAGTTGCACCAGAGTGGATATTGGGAATATTTCTTCATGGAAAGTGCTGTCAAGCAGGGGAACAGGCTGCCCAGGGAAGTGAGTCACCGTCCCTGGAGGTCTTTAAAAGATGTGTAGATGGGGCTCTTGGGGACACAGCTCAGCAGAGACTTGGCACAATCACGTTTTCAGCTGTATTTGGCAATCTTAAAGACCTTTCCCAACCTAGAGGATTCTATGAGCTGGAGATTCTAATTTAGGGTGTCCACAAGAGAAGGACCTGTCTTAGGGTTATCCCCTTTACCAGAACTCCTTAAAAGAATAGTCATTGATGACTATTTGAATTTTGGTTTTTTCAACCTGTACATCTTCTTAAAGAACTTTTTCTTCTCAGATATATGTCCCAGAGGAGTTTTAACTTCTGCATTCTGTGGACTGAGTAGCCTGATGAAAGGAACTATGGCTTTTCAATCCCTGTTTAATAGTGTTGTCCTCCCTTTTTGTTTTCAAAGTAGTTTGCATACTATAGCATTTGTATCTACTGACTGGAGAGATTTGTTACAGTTTTTACTAAGAGTAAAGATCATAGCATGGCTTTTTAGTATTGAAAGAAACACAATGGCTAGGTTTCCAAATTTAATTGTTGTCTGGCTGTGATATTTTCTGGATTTTTTTACTTTTCTTGTTTTTGTTTGGTTTTTTCCCAAAGTGTATGAACACAAAAAAATCCCCCAGAAACAAGCGTTGAAAGTAAATATGTGATTTTGGAATTCAGTTAAATGGAACAACTTGATAATACTTAGCTTTGCCTGTATTCACCCACATATACATCAAAAGTAACTTAACTAACTCTGCCTTTAGTGGGGAGAAACCAAACAGAACATGGCTCAGTACTCACTCAGCATCTCTGACTGATGGGGAGATGTCACGCCTAACAACTACAACACATGGCTTTGGACTGGCGTGCAACCAAAATCCATTGCAAAATGAGAGGAATGCCAAGACAGAAAACAGTTCCTCCTCAATGACAAGTGTAACAGACTTCACTGCTATGTTAATAGACAGATGAATGTGTTTAGCATATTTCAAACTATTTAAAAAAAAAAAAAAAAACCACGAGAATTAAAGTCCTTGCTACTACATCTGCAAGTTTCCCAAAAATATTAAATACATGATTTTTTCATTCAACTCAGAGTGCTTTCTCTGTGCACACCAAGCAGATGTGCTCTGCCCGTCCTTTCAGCTGACCTGCAGCTACTGCCTTGTAGCACAGCTCTGAACCTCGGTTAATCTCCTGCTTCCCAGCTGAGATTGTTATCCTGCTCTGAGTGCCTCATTAACCCTGACAAGGCAGATCCTCGTTGAGTCAGAGGTCCCACAGCACCTCAAGGGGTGCCTGCAAAAAGCTGGTGGAACCTCACTGCACGTGCTGAACCACACCAGCTCCGGGATTTGAACATTTTTGGGGCACTGCATGTACACTGTCTACCTTTAAACTGCTTCAGTACAGCCAGATTCTACGTTTTAAAAGGTCTTCAATAATCTAATAATGATGCTTAAAGCAATCTGTTGAAATACATGACCTAATGCATTTTTAAATACCATTTCCCAACCCTACTCATGTCCTAAGTAACCAGGATTTTGGGGCTCGCATTCTATTAAGGAAAGCGGGAAAAAAGAAAGATTTGGCCAGAAAAAAAAAAAAATCTAATGGCAAATTAATGCCAAATGAATGGAATTATGAAGTGAATGGAGGGAAGGGGAAGAAGTGAAAACCATTTTGAATAGATCTGGGGAGAAGATCATGACAAATGTACCAGAGGAAGAACTAAACAGCCTTTTCGTTTTGCTGATGGTTACAGAGGGACAGTAAAGTAGGATAGTGAATCACCCTCTTAAAGTGTGCTTAGATGGGATAAAAGGTTTCTTGGCCTTTAATAAAGGTAGTTAACCTCATACATACAGCCTGCATCTTGCTTCAGCAATGAGGCTTGTTCTGAATCAGATGGGCACACATCATGACAGGATGATAACTGTAAAGTGTTCAAGATCTCTGCATAAGCCAGATGGAAGGGGACAAAATTAAATATCTCAGCTAAGAATGATCTGATGAAAAATATAATTGTGTAAAGAAGCTCTGGAAAGGGCTCTAAGACTTATTTATGTGATTTCAGTGGAATAGTTAATTAATAAGTTGTGTCCCATTTTCCTCACTTCCCTCTTTCTTTGTAACTTTACTATTTCTGTTTCTTTGCCAAATGGGTTTATTTAATTAAAAATGTATTATTATTCTTCTATAAGCATTTACAGATATATCGACAAGCACTGCCTACTATGTTTCCTTTCAGAGAACAGCTTAACAAAATGACCACTAGCAGAAAATAGACATGTCTGCTTCTAAAATTCAGAAACTTACAGGAAACCTTGCAACAAGGCTGTATGAAGAAAATTCCAAACCTTCTCTGTTTATGGTAACTGCTTAGGTTTAGTGTGGACTGCTATTAAAGGAGGGAACATTTCCTTCACAAGGGCACAACAAGAAAATATTAGGCTTCAAAAAAGAAGCAGCAAGTTTTGCAATCTCAGAATGTTTTGAGATCTCAGCAAAGCTCAGTGGTCCTGAGACCATCCAGCTCTCTACAATCGTTTCTCCAAAATGGTCAGAATCCTTTTCATTGCAGAATCATTTTTTTGCAGCTTCTTTGCCTCCTGCTGCTGACAGATATTTGACACTGTTAATGATCACAGTGGGTACTGAAAGCCATCAGCCACTAATAACTTTCAGTGCTCTAGAGAAGCAGGGTGGTCTGTCTCTTCTCCTTGACATAACAAGAAAAAAATTTTCCACTGCAGGAATTAGCAGTAATTGATTCTTATTCTGATTGAGCCATACACGTTCCATGATAATTTGCAGGTGCAAAAGCAGGCAAGGTTCTCAATGTACATTAATCTCTAGGCTCTGAAAAGATACTTCTTATTTTTATCAAACTTTTTATAGAAGTTTTGTAACCAAAAGAAATGTCTTCAGTCTCACATAAAATTCCAATCTTTTTCCTTTTTGCATGTTAAAAATCAGGAACTGAAGCCTGTAAACAAGACTGTTCAAATAAAGGAAATACATAATTAGATCTTAATTTTAGAGGAAGGAACTGATAATTGTGTGATTACCCTTCAGCTATGGGAACATCTTGCTCTAGTAATGGTCCTATTGAATTACATAAGGCCACTTCTGAGGCAAGATAATATTCTACCCAAATATTAATTGAGAGTCTTAAACACTACACTAAATTACTTCAACAGTCCTACAGAACACGCTCTTGATCTGAAGTATCCAGACCATCAGATTTTCCTGTTAAACACTGACAAGTCAATGCTAGAAATACTGCCAAATTAAAACTCACTCTTAAAATGCAAATTCTATGCGTGTTTATTTTATGCATTAAAACTTGAAACTGCTGCTTTTTAATAATCTAGTTCTATTCTCATTATCTCTTTTCTAGATATTTCCCCATTCAACTTATTTTTGCCTTCCACTTCTCACTTGGCAATGGAAAAAATCCTCAGTGACTTTCAACATATATTTCAACTGCTTATATATTGGGATGTCAGGGTATTTAATCACCACAAAATATTGAGATGACTAGACTAAAAATAACAATATAACGTTAAAATCCAAAGTATCAACACTTTTCCTCAGAATTATAAAATGACACAAAATACAGCAGAATAAATTTTAGGGTTCATGAAAACATTATTTTTACAAAATCTGTATCTACAGGTAAAACCAAAGTCATTGTTTCTGCCTTTGAAATTAAAAAAAAAAAATTATAGATCCATTTGAGCAGGTTTTAAAGAATAAATTTGAAAATGTAAGCAAACAAGCTAAACACCTAAAAGACTGAAATGCATCAAGCAGCCTGGAACAGAACGAATATGTGGAAACATTTTATTGCTGTATCAGATTTTCTTTATATAAAGTAGCAAGTAAACATATGGTTGCATTTCCCTCTGTTTCTCTAGACAAAAACTGTCTATTAAATAAATTTGAAGACTGAAACATTCTAGTGTGTCAAAGTGGTTTTGAAGTATATATATATGTATATATAAAAGCCTGGAATTTAAACACTCAGAGCAATGAAACATAAATAAAAGTTCTACAGCTGTGCTGATTTTTGTTATTTAAGATGCGGCCTTAATGTCCCCAGTGTGATAATTGGGTGTGTGCAGCTGTTCAAGTATTTTGTTCTGTTCTAGTTTTCAGCCCTTCAAGGCAAAGTTCAGCAATTATAAATCTTAATTGAAAGTAGTTTCAAGAGAAAGGCAACAAATTTGGCTTGAAAATTGCAAATTACCTACCTGAAAAAAAAATAAAAAATCCTTAGGTCCACTCTTGCACTGCCTGAGTCACCTGGAAGAGCCCACTGATGAGATTAGACACCAGTTAATTTCTGACTGAATTGCCTCCTGGCAGATCAGAAGCCATCCCCTGTCCCCCAGAGCGCTGCCTCCATTGTGTGCAGTGACACCTCCAGGTGATGTGCCATGTTCAGCAGGAACCATCCCTTTAATTGGCTGTCCTTACAAAACACTCCTGCTTTAAATAACAACAAATCAGAGCCACTTGCTTTCCCTGATTGACTTTTTACATTTCCACGTTGAATGTTAGAAAAAAGGAAGGAGAAAAGGTCAGTGCCTTCAAAGGAATGCTGTCAAATGACTCTGCTGGGCAGAGCAGAAATGGTCACATCTTCCACAGACACTCGGCCTCCAGCAGCATCATCATCATCCTTGGAGGGCCCTTCAGAAGGAAAACTTGAAAAATTCTCTTTTAGCAAAGCTGCTGGTAAGGTAGGTCTGTTTGTGATGGACCTTGGTGCTCTTCACATCTCTGAGCTGGCTGTACCTCTGCAAATCTCTGAGAGTGAGGTGACCTAGGCAGAGCAATGATCTTTCAAGTAAAATTGCAAAGGATTTTGGAGCAGGTTTAAAGGCAGATGGTTTTGTAACTTCTAGGGTTCCTCGGGCAGTGTATGGAAGAAGGAACTCTTGTGAGGCTATGGCTGATTCCCCCGTTTGAGTGACCACATGGCAGTGCCTGTCTCTGTGTGCTGCTGGACACATGCACTGACCCTTTCTCATGGCTCAGCCAACTCCTGGGAAAAATGAGCACAGCCAAGTTTGTCTTCTACCCGTGGGTGTTTGCACATGATTTGCTGTTTCCATCTGTGGAAAGAAACAAGGAGTTAGCCTGGAATGTGATTAGGTTAGTCCTAAAATGGGTGGTAAAATGAAACTGAAAGTATAAATTGGATTCAGAGCATTTTTCAGCATCATCTGCTACCCCCCCATAATTAGACATTACAGTGATTAAGGACATTTTCCTGGGCTCTCCCTGTCTCCAGGATACCTGTTTTAAAGTCTCATCTTTATTTTCATTTTCTATCTGCATCATGAGAAATAAGACTGCCTTCCCTTCCTCAAACCTCAACATTCCAAATGCTTTTCATGGAGTAACAGAGATGAACACAGTGAACCTCTTAAGAGATCAAAAGCCAGAGAAACAGCTGAGTTCCTTCCTGCAGAGACCTTCTGTAAGATCAGCAGGAGAAAAGCACAAGGGCAAGACACGAGTATTACAACATCTGTGTGTTAGACAGCTCTTACCACCAAATTTACAATCACTAAAAATCATTTCCCAGTTGCAAGTGACCAGGCACTTATGCACTACTGCAACTGCAGAGTCCTCATCCAGCATTTCAGCCTTGTAGACCACGGTTCAAATTGAGCATACGATATCATATAAAAGAATTTGGTGTCATCACCATTATCTGTAAGTCTTGTTTATTTCACATGCTGAAAGCAACAAACAGCTTGCTTCAGTTGGCAACCATAGCTAAAAAAAAAAGAAATAGAGGACACAGCGTTGCATTACAGTGGCACTAAAAGCATCCAAGTACAAAATCTTCCACTGATGGGGCTGGCAGGGGAAGTGCAGGGGGAGGCTGTTTGAAAAACAGCAGCTGTACAGCCAATATGTCTCAGGCTTGTCTGTAGCCTCTCCAAAACTTTAGCCAAAATGCATTCAAAATTAACTATGAAACAAGTGCTTCCCCTTTTTAACTTAAACTTTTTGGCCCAGTTCTGTTTTTCTAATGTTTTCTGAGCCTCCTTCTTTTAGTTCATCACTAGCACACATGCTAAGGACACTCTATGGCCTCGATTTAAAAATCCAGCTAGGCATAACAAGAACAAGTCCAAAGGCTCAATTCTGAGTCAATTCTAGAAGTTTCTGACAATCTAGAAAATTTTAACTGGAAAAAGCAGGAATTATAGAATCCTGCATCGGACATGTGTTCCACAAAATTCATACAAGAAAAAACAATCTCTTTTTTCTTACCCTGGAGAACGAGATGGATTTTTCTAAGAGGTAAGGCCTTGCTCAGCTTGCTATTCCAGTCAGCCCTGTTGTCTTTGACATATGAAGTTAAGTTAGAACAAGAGTTCTGGAAAATCCCAGAAGGAAGAATCTCTCCCTCCTATATGAGTTCTCTGACTGAAAACTAAACAAGCTTTTTTTGTTGTTTTGTTTCTATTTTATGAGACTTAGGATTTGTGAATGGCCATTTAGCTGGCAGTGATATCTGTCACAAACAGACTGGTTCATTGGGGATTTAACATAAGCCAGGTTCATTTTATATCAATACCCAGCTTTGGTACTTCTGATAAGCTTCCATGACAATAGAACAATTGCAAGAATTGAAAATACATAATGCTTTAGTCGATTGCACCTTATTTTAAAAAGGATTCACAGCAATTCAGTGAAAGTAATTTGTTTTTCTCTCTCCTTCAGTAATTATTCTGACACATTCCTTGCAGCTGAGCTACAACATTTCATATTATTCAAGGAAAATAAATGTGATTTCTTGGTCAGCTACTTTTCTTGGGAGTTAATAATTTAGCAAAGCCCAGATCACACATTTTCCACAACTATTTATAGGTAGAAAAGATCTGGATATCAGATGTAGGGGAAGGTGGGAAAGAAACAACCACTCTGTATAACCCCTTATATTATTGTACACATATGTAACAGCTTTAGGAAGGCTGTAATTAGATCAGGGCATTTTTAAAGGTCCAGGCTTTGCATGAAAAACACTTTGGTGAGACATTTTTACTACCTGTACATTGACACTTTGCCCCAGCAGCTCAGGATTTACACACTTTTTTTTTGCTTTTGTGCTTTTTTCAGCAGATGCAGGTATGAATATTAAACTCTGAGGGCCTCTAATTTTATTACCAGGGAAAGAGTTCAATACTGATAAGATGTTAACCTCTACCAGTTACCCAGGAAATATCACATTGTTCTTGTTACTCTATTTATAAATGCTAAACTTGCTGTTTCTTCAGAATCCAAGGAATCTGCTCAGTTACTCTGTTCTCTATTTTCCAAACAAATCAGATCATGAGAGATGGTCCAGGCAGCACAGAGCTGCTGTCTCTCAGTAAAAACTGTGCATTAGACTTTTCAGAGATACCAAGGACTAGAAAGGAAAATGGTAACTCAACATATGAAAAACTGCATACTAGTGCTTTTTGAAGTCTTTATTTTAAAACTTATATTTTTCAACTAAATGAGATTATAATATCATGACAATCTTGCAGTTCTTTGAGTTTAATATTCCCTGCAATGCAATAATTAATTTATTTTACAGTTAATAGAATAGACATCAAAACTACTAAGGTCTGGAGAAGCAGAATCAGAAGTTTTAAATTATGCTTCTGGGTTTTTTCCTGATATTGATCTTTTAATGCAGAAAAATCACTTGAGTTATAGATAGATGCGAAAATATAAAGATGTATAGATTCAACAGCAAAAAGTTTGGGAGTCTTGCTTTACATTAATCTAAACCCTTGTAGCAGGGAGTGATAATATCATGGTGGGGTGAGGTTGATAATCCATCAATGAGGGAATGCAACTCTTGGGAATGTGTAACTTTGGCAAACGGATGTTTCTGTTACATTTCAGTTATATGCAGTGATAAAGGTAAAGGTCTGGTGAATCCATTCCAGCCCTCCTGAGGAGCCCCAGACTGTTCTCTTTGACTGCCTGCTAGCTGTTAGTCTGTGATTTGTGAGCTAAGCCAAGCAACTCTTCTTTTTTCTGCTGTCCTAGCAGATGCCTGAAACATCCTCGGCAGGAATATTGACAACACCAATTAACAAACACTGTGCAGATGTGAGTGCTACAGCATGGCTGCCTTTGTTCAAATTCAGGTATTCACATGGCACCCAAATGTTCTCTAAAAATGGTGAATCATGTCAGCACTCATGCTTGGCAAACAAGGGTTGAATGAGGGCTGAATGTAAAAAATTTCAGGGGATTCACACTAATGTTGTTAACTTTGTTTATTAGTATTTATCTGTCTTCGGGTGTTAGGAGAATCTTGTATAAGAAGCTGTAAATATTCACAAAGTACAACAGTTTTTTTCTGGATATCTAAATTTTTTTGCAGCTATAAAAGGTGATCACATATCTACAGAAACACTCAGAGAAGTGTTTTCTGTATATTTGACATTTATTTTTAATTTACACCTATCACAAAATACACACGCTTAATTACTCCCTGCATGATCTGTAAATTGAAGAATTGCAATGGCTTCCTGCCTCTGGGACAAGGAGTAGAAAGATTTTTATAAGCATACACTGTAAAACCCATTCCCAGAATAGACACACATGAGGGTGGGCTTCTGAATACATTTTCTTCAGTTTTAGCTGAACTTTAATCAATAACAAGAATCTTATATATAATTTGCTACAGCTCCCAACAAAAGCCAAGAAATATTGCCAGCAAAACTACCCAGATTCTGGTTTTATGCTCCTTTTCTTGCCATTCTAATGATTATGTCATGCGTTTATTTTGGTGACAGGAAAAGACAAGATAATAATCCACTGGTATTATCAGACTTACTCCTCCAAATTTAGACATTTCTGTTGATATGCAGACAAGTCCAGCTAGTAAAAACTCAGAACTTGAAGCTGTTTTTTCTTCAAAATCTATCTAGTATAGCATTATCATTTTTGGTTTCAGCCTGAGCTCATTCCAAGTCTGTTTGAGCATCTATTCCCCTGTGATGTACAAGTACTAACAACACACCCAGGCATTTACAAGGAATTACAATGCCAGGCCTGGCAGAAACACTGAGCTTCCACAACCTTCAGTGACCTTCTCAGAGAACTCTCCACATCCATTACCTACAAACCTGTATCGTGCTCAGCTGCACCTGATCCTAAGACAATGGCATAGAAAATATTTTGGCAGAGCAGTTTTGCATCCACATCCTCTACCCTGCTAGAAAGGGTAAATTTCTCTCTGAACAGATCAGTGAAGTCAAAATGCATCATTCATGTGCTGTTTTAACCTCTGGTAATACAGATTATAACATGCAATTTATGAGGTGTTAAGAATAAAAGCTTTTTGTAACGCTTCTTTTTTGTTATTTATTTCCTCAAGTATTCTATGAGGTTTCCACTTTTCCATTTCAATACAAACACAGCACTTGTTAGAAGAGAGCAGGGCACAGCCAGCTCTCCCTAAGTATCACATGTTTGAGAGATCACAAAAAACAGTAGGAATCCTGGGAATTTTTTCCCTGGAGCATCCCCTCTACCTCCTGCAACAGATGTTTTTATGTGCCCAAACTTGCAGGCTGTGAACTGCAGTATGAACTTTCTGCACTCCAGTCCTTCATCACCCAAACACCTTTGGATATCTCACCTGTGACAGAAGTTTTGAAAATCTGTCAAGGACAGAACTGCAGGGACCTCCAGGTTTTCAGTTAGTCCCCAGGTAATTTATAATTTCCCTTTAAAATTCATATACTTTCTTGAACTGACACCTTTATGTAGAACTGGGAAGAGTGGTGAGTAATATTAAAGTTTTTCAGAAGACGCCTCATATGAAAAGTTCATTTTACACAGTTTATACCATCTCACATAGATAATTCAACAGTACTGAAGCTAGGCAAATAAAGTCATCTATTTTGTTGTTATAAATTAATCATGCAGTAGATTTTGATAAATCATCTCTTTTACTATAACATGGAATTACTGAACACTGAAATTTTTCAGGTTACTTAATAACACACCTAAATATATCTCACATGTTAATGCTGATTTTCACTCCAGAATAATCTTTTTTTCATCTACCTAAATCTACCTACACAAAATAATTTACTGTTAAAGCAAACCAACTTAATGACAGCACAATATCTTTTCTGCAACTGACCAAAAAATCATAAGAATTCAGAAAAAAATTTAATATGACTAGCAATTCACAGTTAATCAAATACAAATGTAAAAACTTAATTATCATTTTAAAATTAAAAGAATTGCTGAATATTTGTGTCATTCTGTGATGGTGGTATCAAACTCCGTTTGATAGCAGCAAAGGGATTCCTGTGATAATGAACAGTTGCACTTATGAATGCTATATATATAATTTCCACTGAAATATTGCACTTCCAAAAAGCTCAAGTAGCTCGAGGTAAAAATGCTACAGCTGAAGAAAGTGGGGGGAAGTGGAGCAACCCCAAACACTGTGGGGTGGCTGGTCAGTACTGCTCTCACAACAATCATGAAAATATGATTTTTAAATCATCGAAGCAATTTAGAAGGAAGAAAATGAAATTAATGAAAATTGAAGGTCATCCTGAAAACCTTACCCATAAACTTCTGAGGGCATTACAATGGTAACTGACATCAGGGAAAGGCTTTCACAGACCCAGCAGGACAAATAAATGCCCAGCTCCCATTAAAAAGTTTTTGACTGAAATGAATCCACTAGAATCTAATATAGGACATTAATTTATGGTGTAACGGGAAACAAATTGTCTTTCTCAAATTATTATGAATTGCAATGCTAAACCAAGGAAGACAACAATTTAGATAACCCAATCACTCAGACAGCAAAAAAAAAAATCCATTTTTTGCACTGAACAAGTGAGTGATGGTAATGAGAAAGGTATTAAAATGACAGTAGAGAGACATTCATTGAGATAAACCCACCCATAAGGAAAGGCACCCACAACTTCACCATGACGATTTTTCAGCTAGTTCATGACTTACATTTGACATCCTTCATGAAGAAATTCCCTAGAGCAGCACTGAGCACTTAGCAGTGCTGAGTACTTTATCTTAATCCAACAAAGCACAGAAAATACATGGAACAATGATTTTAAGAACATTCTTAAGGATGAGAAGGTTTGATTTGCTAGACAGTAGACAATTGTGTCTGTGCAGATTGTACTAAAGGTGAACTTCAAATATTACTATAATTTTAATCTAACTTTTCTGCCTGACAGCAAAGTGTCTGGAATATATAAAGGCAGATCCAAAATACCACAGTTTAAGACATGTTTAAAACATGTTTAAGAACTTTTCATTCAAGGTCAAAGTATTGGTTTGCTCTAGTCTATCTAAATGGCAACAACAGGATCTAAATTGAATGATCTTAATCCCTCTTCTCCCTCCTACCACAAATCTTGAGAACAGCTGCAGTTCTGGATATGTGGAGAGTTGAATATGTAAAAAAAACTATGCAAACCTTTTTAGGTCTCTGCAATACAGAAAATGCATTATAGTGCACTTTCATGCAAACATCTTGTTTATAGGAATGTGCTTTTATTGTAAGTAGAAAGACACTTGCCAATGTGACCCAGCTTGGTGCCTCCCTGAAGTTAGGGCTGTGTGAGCATGATGATCAAATTATATATATACATATGTGTGTGTGTATATATATATGTGTGTGTATGCATGTATGTATATATATGTATATGCAGTTTGGGAGAAAGTTCACTAAGCTCTGGAATTCTTTGGAGGGGGGTTAGGGCAGAGAGGAACAGAAAAAGGCAACAAAAACACAGATTAAAGTCTGAAATTTCTTTTTGTGTCACTACTTTTTACCTTTAGAGATGCAGTAAAATCTGGTTTTGGCTAACTAATAGTTCTACGGTGATTTAATATCTTCAGACAAAAGTAGCCATTGAAAAAGGAAGAGATAATATGTTGGTATGTTTTATTTCCTGGTGTACAAACAACTTTTTTTCGTTTATGTGGCAACAAGTCGAAGAAACCTCAGCACGGTTTATAGGTGGGGAAGACAGAAATCATTTCCTAAGTGCCACTTATAGAGGAAGGACACGTTAAACTAAAAGGATTGCAGCAGTTGAGAGAGGGAAAGAGCAGAAGTGTTGGAAGAGAAGTAACTCCGCAGGAAAATCCCGCATTGCATTTCCTCCGGGCTCGGGGCTGGCTCCAGGCCCCTCCGGATGATGGGCAGCAGCTGCAGCTGGGTGCTCCCAGCGTGCAGGGCCATTCCTGCAGCCAGGAGGGAAGGGCAGGAGCCGAGGCAGGAGGGCAGGAGCCGTGAGGCAGTGCCATGGTCACCGCCTTGGCTGGGGACACAGCCCTGCCACAGCTCTGCAGCCACAGCAACGCCCTTCTGGGCTACCCAAAAACAGGGGCAAAACAGAATTGAGGGAAGAAAAAGCTGTTATATTTATTGAGGGGCCTTCAGGTATATTTTGGGCAGGTGAAGTCCCCCTGAGGCTACACCCAATAATGGAAAACAGGTCACGGGTTTTCACACTTTTACAGGTTTGGTCCATTTGCATATCGGGGCATCTTAACTTTCCAATTGCAGCTCCAGGTAATCAAGTAATTTACTCCAAGTTTGCTCCTCCCCAACTCACTTTTGTTTACATTTCTCAAGACAGTGAGGTGTCCTTGCTTCCCAGCCCTAGAGAGGAGTTGCTGTGTCTGACCAAAATGGGAAAGCAGTGGCTAACACTCTATAAGGAGTTTAGAGTTATACACTAACAAGTTGCAGGATTAAAAATATATGAAAAATATAAAAGCACATCCTGCCACTTGCTCACCTCACACACAGCTCGTTCTCCCCTGCCCTGCAGGAATCACCACTTGCCTTGTGCCTTAGGCCTGCTTTGCTGCATTTTGTTGCTCCTAACTTCCCATAAACGTGGACTGCCCAGAGTCCTACTGGAGCCAAGGTCAATATTTTTGTCACCTTAATGGTGCAGGATGTTTTGGTGGAGAATAAGGAATCACATCCTTACTCTTGTGACTCTGAGTGGGTGTTTTATCACTCACCTGAGGCTGGACACAATTTTTATCACCATGGAATGGAAATCACAGGCAGTGCTCCCGGTGGAGCCACAAGAGCAGCAGAAATAAGGACAAGGCAGTGGGATCATTGTTGACCTGCCAGTGCTGCTCACTCTCACCAGCGAAAATCAGAGCTGAATGGGTACTATAAAACCACAGAGCAAACGAGCACACAGTTATTCCTGGCCAAAACATTTACTTCCTCAGTATCTCAATTTTCTTTTAGAAGCCTACTGGTTGATCTTAACCAAATTTGAATAATTATTTCAGAGAATTTCACACAGTTTCACAGATATGAGTGACCAGGTTCAGGATAGGTGCCACAGAAGAAGAGGATCAGATCAGACCCACCAGGATTAGCTCCTAGAGAATCCAGCTAAAGGCTTGCATGTCAAGAAAAACATTAGACTTCAAAAGTCTCTTTGCCCAAAGCACCAAATCTTCCACAATCAATATTTTTCTGTTGTACCATGAAGCAGCAATTAAACAAATAATGATTATCAGCAGCAACTCCCCAGTAATAATTCACAGTTGGTCAGAAACCATTAACTTGTGTCTCTATGGACTGGGGTAGGTGAATTATTGTACAGAATAAAAATGCTCTACATTTTCTCCTTCATATGGATAATTAATAAGCAAGCAGCTCACAGTGGTCAACATTAGTAAGGAATGGTTGGGACCAATCAGCTGTTATAAACTAGTTATATTGTAAAATTGAAGGGAGCTTAAATTTCATTTAATCCTGTCAGAAGTATGGAAAGCAGCTTCAAAAAGCTTGTCCTACTACTTTAGCCTGTTACACACATCATTTAGAAAACATACAACAGATAACTTGATGAAGTCAAGAAATTTCCAAGTTCCTCCACACTGCTTTTCTAGCTTTTATGAGGGAAAGCTCTCCAGGAGCAGGATTTACATTTTCCAATGTCTTTTTCTAGAGGAACAGCCTTGACTCCTCTTGTGTCCCAAGAGCACAAGGCAAAGCTGGGCTCGGGTTGTTACCACTGGACATAGGACAAAGAAAGGAAAGAGCTTCTCCCTGGATTCTGCCCACACACCCTCCCTTAGGTGCACTTCAGCTCGCAGTGAGATCTGTCTGGACTGTTCATTCCGACTGACATGACAAAGATCCTTATCTTAAAGTGATCCTTCAAATCTTGTAAGTGCACAGAGGCTGGCGTTAGAGGATGATCTCTTACTGCAGGAAATTGCCTAACGAGCTGCTTCAGTCTCCACCATTGTATCACAAAGTAGGATCTCTTCAGAAAGCTGCCTGAGCAGATGCTTCTGTCCACTGCAAAGAAATGTTGAACTACGCTGAAAAAAAAGGGTGAGTATGCAATAAAATATTTCAGGCTGATGGAGAAAAATGATCTCAGCTACTGACTGCATGTGAATGGGACATTTGCTTTCATTACATTTCCCTTTCTGCCATCCTGGCCTTCTTATTAATTTGCTCATCCCCTATGCCCTGACCTTTTGGAAGCTGGATTAAGTTTTTTGAATTTGGAAATATCATTTATAAATGTGTACAATTTCACTGCATGAAAATACAGCATGAACTTATAGGCCTGCAAGAACTTCCCCAAAATAAATTTCATAATTAAGCCAGCATGGAAGCCCAGGTAAGAGAGAAAGTGCCTAGAACTGATGTACAATATGAATATTTTCCAGTGTTCCCTCACCCTAAATCTGGTTCAATATTCAGAAGGCTAAAATTATATTCTTTATTATGTAAATTTCATCCTACCTAACAGGAAACCAAGTGAGATTTAATTCAGTTAATTTATAACAAAATTACTATTTTGATAGCGCAGATAACATATTTCTCTATTTCTTATGGTTTAGAGGAATTAAAATAGTGGAATTGTTCATATATATGCATAACATAAATAGTCAATAGATTTATCTTTTACCAAATCGTTATGCTTCAGATTTGTCCCCATCCCTAAAGATTATTCTTGATTTAATAGCCCCAGGCATACATATTGGACTCATTGAGTGGAAATGATTTTAAAATTCACAGAAATTTTCTCAACAATGCAGGCACACAGTTTGTGGTGACTGGCAATGGGGCTGTGGCCCAGTCTCATCCCTGATGGGCCACAGATGTGCAGGACAGGTGAGCAGAGTGAAAAATAAAAGGTGTTAAAAGTAAAGGGACACAAAATGCTGAGGTGTAGGGACCAACCACAGAAGGGTGAGGAGAGCACACAGGTGTAATCCATGAAGGATGAATTAGGTATAGTATATTTTTATTAGTATAATAAATTAGTATAAAGGTTCCACAGAAGAACAAGTCAGTGCTGCTTGGGGTTCATGGGGTACATTCCTACTCCCAGCTCTTGTGCACATGATACTTTCTTTCATATTAGACACATTCATTGACTTTTCAGTGAATAGAATATTATAACACTGGCCTATGTTTCATCTGAGGTCAACTGTAAGATGTTCAGTAGAAGCAAAATTAGGAAATATTTTGAAATTAAAATTAAAAAAAGTAAGAAGCTCTTTGGATTACATCTGTTCAGCTGCATCCTGAACTGGTGAAGTTTTGCAGACTCGAGCCAACCTCCTTAAGAATCTTTACAGGAAATGGATATTTCTTGTAAAATGGAATTAGGATTCACAGGCTTTGGTTTCTCTTTCCAATTATGATTAATTCACACCTTTTCCCTTGTATCAGGCACTATTCCTTTCTCTGATGGAAGTTCTCTCACAATTTTCGTTCCTCTCTGAAGGAGGAAGATTGAGCTCAAGCACAGAAGGTACATCAGCAGTCCACTGCCCCCTCTGCTCTGTAAACCCTAAAATATCAGACTCCATGAATTGATTTTCTTTCATTCTCTGCTTCAGGCATAACTGTTAATGAAGTTGCCAGGTCTGTTGAGATCCTAAAGATTTATTTGTTATACTGAATATAATGTCAAGACAGAGAGTTATTGGTTGCTTTACTCTGACAGTTTTATTCATGAAGCAGAATACTGGAACTTACAGAAGCTTAGCCCACTCAATACATCATTCCTGAAACTTAGTTAACAGCCTAATGCAAACTTAGTTTAAAGGAGAACAATTGCCTTTAACATGCAAATACTTTATAAATAAATTGCCTTAAAACATCTAAGTGAATTTGTCATGTAATCACTCTTAGTGTGATTGTGGACTGACTTCCTTCTATTAACCCTTAATTAACCCAAACCACAGCAGTCAGAAATGAACCTTTAAATAATATCCTGTCCTGTCCTTATCCCCTCTCATACTCACACTTGAGCTCTGCTGCATCAAGACAACTTAAAAAAACCCAACCCAAACCGAAAAACTCCCTGAAACTTAAACAATAAGAAATCAGTATGACTACCTTTTACCTGTATGACATGTCATAGTTTAGAAAAAAATTGCTTCACTGAAATAAGCATGAAGAAAAATTATTGAGGCAGATGAGAAAGATTTTGGAAACTGAAAGCTCACCAGAATGTTTTCAAATCAAAGGTAGCACAATTTAAAATTTTGAGAAAAAACAAATGAAAATCCTGAAATAAATGCAAAACTATCTCTCTAGGTGGTGGGTTTTCTATCTTGGAAGATCCTGTAGAGGAAGCAATTTGTTCACTTCTGCAAGCCTGATTTATGTACATCATTAGGGTAGGAATTAGGAAAAGAAAAGCAAATTCTATTTCCTGAATCTTTTAATTAAAAGGAATTATTTCTTCATAATCTGAATTTACCAATCAAAACCAGAACATCCTGAACATCAGAAACACTTGAGATTCATTGGACCTGAGCATCTAACCTGAATTGAAGCAAGGATGTTTACATCTTCCAGCAGAACTAAACTTTTCTGTGAGTCCGTGCTGCTGCAACCACCTGCCCAGAACAGACTTTGGATGTTTGGACTCACAGGTAGCAGGTGACACACTCCACATACCAGACAAGCTGTCAAACCAATTTGGTTCTTTTCCTCCTCAGTCCCCCAAGATCTGCTGTTTGAAAATATTTGCCTGTGAACCTTAAAATACGAAAGTTAGAGCAGAACCTATAAAACACATGAGTTTAATGGTTAGACACTTGCCAGAATAAAAAGATTTGCAAGTCAACATTTATGATCTCAAAAGTGGAAGATTCACAGCAGTGCTGATAGGCAGGAAGGCTTTTACAGTTTTGGGATTGTGGCATTACTCAGGGAAAGAGTCTAAATTCCAATAAAGTCCTTCACACCCTTCCACATTGCTCTGTGTTCTGTATATACTTGCTCTTGTAGCAAATAACAATTTAGAGCATTTTTAAAAGACCAACTATTTTTTGCCTTTTTCTTATAAAGCAAAATCCATTCAAACAGAAGGGGAAAATAATATAAGGACTATATTTAGGACAGAGAATGAGAATAGTTTTAATGAAAACATTGTGCTGCTCTGACAGTATTTTGCATCTAAGTGCTACTTCTCCAATGATTCTTTGCTTAAAAAAGGAGGTCTTGATCCAACTATAAAATATTCCTTCCACACACCTAGCCCTACCTGGGCTTACACAGGAACTGGTTCTCTGAGAATATGGTGCTATTCCAGTTTCCACAATAAGTGCATTTGCTCAGTGCTCCCTGATTATTCCTTTGTTATAATTTTCACTGATGCTTGGGACATTTCTCCCAATCCCAAATTATCAAATTTCACATTTTGTTAAAAAATCCCTGTTCAAAATGTTTTGCTTCCTACACATCCTTTAGAGAATAGTTTAAAGTGTCTCAAAACAAAAAGCCATTTTAAAAGCATGTTCTCCTCCTACATTCCCAAGAAAGAATTTTCCCAAAATGAAAAAAAAAAGGAAAAGCCAACAAAAGAAGAACAATTCACTTCCAGCCAACTTGGTTTGTTTTGGTTTTCCTTTCCCTGTTCCTTTGTTCAGTTACAAAATTAAATATTACAACTAATCCTGGCCAGAGGCGAAGCACAGTGCAAAAATACCACCTGATCCTAAATATTATCCCAGGAATATCATCTAGGAATATGATACAAACATATGATACACATCCTTTTCTGGGAAAGCTCTTCTCTCAGGAGTCTCTAATTCTGGATTTGTCATTTGACAGGAAAAGCTGAAGATAAGACAAAAATAGCATTATTTTTGTTAATTAGAGGATGGTACAAATTCTCTCAGCCAAACTCAGTGCAATGACAGAGTTATTCTAATCATGCCAAACTGGCCTCCATCAGTAGCATTATGACAAGGACTCACAGAATATTTCATACATATCTCCTGTGAGAGCGACTACATTCATTAGAAAATATAGGATGAACAAGAAATCATTAAAATACAGCAGAGTTCACAAACCAGGGAAAACCCCTGAATTTTCTGTTCAAGGTCATGGACCCAGCCTGAGCTGCTGTTAAATTAAAGCTACCCTTTTGAGATGCTTAAATTATCTGTGCCATGTGGATTGGGACCATTGACAGCTGATGAGAAAATTACTTCTGTACTACCTCAGGGGAATTCCCACACCTATTAGACCTCAGTGGAAATGAGATAAGTTTGCTTTAAGCTCCTTCCGGGCTGGATGCCAGAGTTTGGCAGAATCCATAAAAGAAACAGAGCTCCCAGGCCTGCAGTCACTTAGGCTTGGATTTGGTGTTTGACAAGGAATGCCTAAATGAGGCACAGCAGGAAAATAAGTGCCTTGCTTTGATTAGATGAATCAGAGAGTTCACTGTCTTTCAGAAAAGTAATTTTAGGAGACAAACTTCGCCTTATTTCCAAAGGATTGGTGAGTAAAATGAAGGGATGGAGTGTGAAAGAAAAGCTGAATCAGTAAAGAGCCCAAGGTTATCAATTTAGCAGCCACAGGTTATGAAATATTCTGTAAGACTATTATGGATCCTGATGTGTAATTCCTCAAGTGCACATGACAGATGCATCATAAATAATAAACCAATGCATAAATGTAGCTTATATCTTGGGGGATAATGCCACATTCTTTTCACTCATAAGTCATTAGCTGTCATTTTAATTCCTAGGATTAGGTTCTTCAACATTCCTCCACACTGGCAGTCCACTTCTACATAAACAATGCTGCATTCCTGTAATTTGCTGGGTTTTCCAGGCAACAGAGTGGAGCAGAGCAGAGTAGCTGTTCTTGATTGTCATACAAGTAGCAGGGAAAATAATTTTACTGTAACACTGCGTGAGTGTGGTGGCCCCTCACACCACCCCATCCCTGGCTGCAATCTCAGGAGCTCCTGATAAACCTTGACTGAACCACCTGAGAGGTCAAGAGTCCCTTGACCACACCAGCCAAGCTGTGAGTGCTTCTGGATCTGACCAGGAGCTCTGGAATGGTGCAGCTGGGACCAAGCAGGAGCAGCAGCTGCCCAAACAAGGCCAGCCTGGAGCAGTTCTGCTCTGCAGCCCTGGTGAGACATTTACCTGAGCCACAGCCTGGGTGGAGCAGCCACTGTCACCGCCCAGTACAGACACAGGTCACGGCCCAGATGGAAACTTGCTGATGACCAAAGGCAGACATCCTGTGAGCCCATAAATGGTTATCCTGAGTGAGGCTCTTTGAGCTCTCCTGGGCCTCAGTGGCTTCTCCAGCACCTCCCTGTGAGTGAAAGACCTCTCAGAGATCGTGAACCCTCAAGCTCCTCAATACTCAAAGAACCAACAGTGGTAACGAGGCCAAGGCTGATGCTACCAAAGCCACCCCCTGATCCTGCCAACTTCATTTTCCTACAAGTGTAATGCATCTCCTGAAGCTGTTCTGTCTCTCCCTTCTGTGCAGCAGAGCTTCCTTTTAAGAATCTGTATTTTCATGTCACTTTTAGCTGTCACAGAGCACATTGCTACTAGAAAATCCTGCAGCCAACCCCTACTTGTTTTAAACCTCTTCAAACTGGGCTCAACAAAGATGTGTGGGTACTCCAAGCACTCAAACTGCCTTTTCTTTGAACATCCTGGGTATGAGGTAGAGCTGGTCCAGTTTTAAATTAACCAGGCTCTCCTAAAAGCTTATCATGTTGTCATGCTTGCTAACATTTTGTCTTGACAAGAATGGCTTGCCTTGAGGCAAAGGAATTCACAAGGTATTCCTAAAATCCCTGGAATGATCCTTGTCCTTCTTCATCTTCTTTCCACATCCTCCTGGCTAAGCAGGCTTTCCACGGTGCTTTCCTTACTTGTGTTCATGGCCTTTAACTGTCCTTGCACAGAGATCAGTGGGCTCTGAACTGTCACTAACTCCACCAGGCTCCCAAAAACTGGCTGATGAAAAGTAAAAATTCCTTTATGAATCTACTTTGCTCACTCCCAGCAGGGTTGGATTATGGATTCCACAGGATTGTTGTGATCATAAAATGGCACAAATATTGTTTTCCTTTTGCTTTATATTCTCCTGGTGAAACACAAGGCAATAGATCTCAAATTAAATGTGAGTGATGTCAGTCACATAGTGTGAAGGTGTTAAGACACCTCAAGCTACCCATCTAAATCTTAATACTTATTAGAGAAACTATAACAATCACTATCTCATTATCAATATATTTATATTCTTATTTTAGTTTGTTTTCAAGGCAGAGCTAGAGATCGTCCTTCCAAGTCTTCTTTTAAGCAAGAGTTTACTAAGAATTTACAGAAACATTTTCTTTTCAGGTAAAGGCATTAAAAGTTTCTATGTGGCTCTTCTTTTTGCCTTACATTTATCTTTTATTAAAAAGCCATAAGAAGAAAGCAGTGAAAGAACATACAAAAATGGTAAAAATTATTGCCTCATGGGGTCTCAGCTGTCATCTGACTGTGGATTTTAAAATGACAAACAACTTGCAAGTGAAAATAACATGTCATTTCTCCTCTTACTCACCTCTGGGTAAGTGAAATTGCCATAAAAACAAAAAACAAAAGCAAAAAAAACCCACCCCACAAATAAAAATCAAGGTAATTTGTTTTCACTTGACAGCAGGAGCTAAAAGCATATTGATGGTGCTGTCATGAGTGGAATCTTGGATTGCCCCATCGTGGTATTCCTGCCTGATTGAAGGGGACACTTGCAGAGCCATAGACAGGGAAAATCAAGCTCAGAGAGCAAACACCAATAGATATTTCACATTTGATCTTAAACTTAGGGGTAAAAGTTGAGGAAACTAAACCTATTCTTAGGTGTTGCAGATGATAGTCATCAAATGATCAGTAAAGTTATATGTTTTTCCCATCAGCCAACTATAAACATGCATGGGCAACATCTTCTCGTGGAACAGATTTGTTTATGTAAAACACACTGATATTTGTATAGCTGATAATCCCAGAGATCAAAAATGTTCCTACATCCTTCTGGTTCAAGGGAGTTAATTTCCACCTGTGAGACATCTGTCATCAGATGCCAGGGCTGCAGACAGTGTGAAAGAGAAGAGAGCTTCTAAAAAGTTCAGTTCTGCCATAATGGTCCCTGGCTGTGTCTGTACAGACATCACTCATCTGCTGAGCTGTGTCTTCTCACTGTCTCCCTCAATGTTCACCTCAAAGTCCTTAACTACCAAGCAGGATCAAGATGTAAATGAGCCAAAATCAAATTAAAGTTCAATCTCCTAGAGCTCAACCAAAGGGAGAGAAAAGACTTTAATATTTTAATATTACTGGTTCCCCTTCTGCCCATGATCAGTCAGGCTCCCCACAAATGAAAAGTCCCTGTCTCCTTGCCTTCAATCCAGGCCAAGCTGGGCATTAGGGTTCTCTAAATCGTATCAGCTTCCATCTCTTTTGCCATGGCTTGCACTAGAAACTCCAGGTGAAAATATACAGAGAACCATCTCTCCTGCTTCTAGCCACCTGGACTTTCTCCACTTTAAGAGAATACTTAGTTGAAAAGAGTAAAAGTGAAAAAATCTGCCCACAAGACCAGCAAGAGTAGCAAGGCATAAAAATATCTGCTATACTGGCAAGTGTTATAGTTTCTTCTGTATACAACTGATGAAACAGATAAAAATTAATCTCTGCAGAGAACCTGCAGAATACATTTAAAAATGTCATGTGAATACCAATTTGATTTGTTCATATTCCTTTTTGTTTGCTTTTCACAAATACTCCAGTGAAAAAGCTTTCCTAGCACAAGTCTTTGCAAAGATTTAATATGGTCTGCTCAAATTGAAAATGAGGAATGGTGCACTCAGATATGGGGTTCACTTTGGTTTTGGTTATAAGTCATTTGAAGAGAGGGCAGAAAAGTTGCCACATGCATTCTTCAAATGAAAATTCTTAACTGAGCATTTTTGAATGGCAGAAAAATCCTGACTTTTAAAGGTAATTTGGAATGGATACCAATAATTGAGTAATGCATGAAGCAGAAGAGTGGATTGAAGAGAATTAGACAAATGGATACATTTCAGAATGAAAAGTACAACTTATTGAGTGAGATGGCTAAAACCCTGCTTCCTTTGTTTTGCATGATGTTTACCAAACACCAAACTGCCCTTACCCTGTGAGACCTTTCTTGGAAAGGAGCATTTGTGTGTCCTGAAAGCTGTGGTTGTGAGAACCTGAGGTTTCTTTTTTTTTTTATTTAGGATGCTAAATGGGATAAAGGACTTACACTTGTGGCAGTGGTCATTTTCTGAACCTCACCTTGATGTCATACCAGCCAAGAGTGAGAAATAAATCACAGGCAGGCTTTAACACTACCCAGAGTCCCTAATTAATTCAGCTAAAGTGAAAAAGTCCACAGAGCCTCTTGTCAATCTAACTTGCACGAGAAATTCTTCCCTAGCCTCCAAAACTTGCAAACAAAGGAAAATACCAATAGCATTTTGTAAGCACACATTCAAGAGATCATGCTCTTTCATCAGTATAAAAAAATCATTCCTCTTTGCCATAAGGGATTTGCCCACAGGGCAGGGAGTTACCCAGACCCATCACTCACAATGCAAAATCTTTGGGCTCCCAAGAAGGAACGTGGCTATCACTGAAAGCATCTCCAGGCCAAAGCTACAGCGAGGGAAGAGGGAGAGCTGAAGGAGTGCCTGGGTAAAATCCACCACTGCCCAGGGACAGGGGCACTTCTGAATATCAGCTGCTGCCAGGAGAATCAGAGACTCCAGCAGAGATCTCATCACAGGCACCCTTGAGTTAAAGGCTGTGCTGGAAGTGAGCACCACTGAAAGCCAGGTTGCTGCAGGGAACCTGCAGGAAATTCTGAGTGTACATGCAAGTGCCCATCACATGGAGACAGAGCTTCCTGCTCGAGTCACTGCTGGGAATGCAAATGTCCTCTCCATACATCCCTGCCTGCCACCCTCGCACAGCCTCAGTCATGGATGGTGACTCACATCTCACTTATCCTGCCCTTGGCCACCAGCACTGGATGCTTCCTGCTGCTCTGTGTGCTCCTGCACCTAAAGGGACAAATTTGGGGATATTTTAATCAGGAAACACATCTGCTGTAGTCTGTTAGAGCCAAACATTTACAATTGACAGATCATTTTGACTTCAGAAGAGTGATTGAGAGACAGAAAAATGAATTGCAACTTTAAATTTAGCCTGAAGAAAAAAAAAAGCAAGCAAGGGAAAATGTTGAATTTTTGGGGAAAAATCTCATTTCACTAGAGACTTAAGGCTTAATAGGGTCTGCAACCTTGGCTTTCCCCACAGAAAGGAATATGCCCAATGGAACAGAGTTGTGTTCAGTGAACATAGGGCCTTTGTGAGTAGAAATTTCAGAGCCTTCACTGATTTCCTACAAGAGACTGCAGTATTCCCTCATGTTAAAGTTAATTCTTCTTGATATTGTTTATCTGGCTAAAACATATTGACATGGAATATTTCTCAGTAAAAGGAGACTTAGAGTCCTATTTGTGACCACTTTCAGAGAGGATTCCTGCGTCACTTGGCTGAGAAAAGGCGGGGAAAGGAGGCAGCCCTGTGAGATTTGCCTGCCATTAATAGCAGGCTGCATTTCCAGGTGTTGTCACTGAAAGTCACTGACACATTCCCTCAGGAAACCTCCCTGTCTGACTGACACCAGCACAGATGAGATGTGTAATGTGTGACAATGTGCTCAGGAGCCCTACAGAGGCTTTCCCACTCAGCTTCCCAGAGCTGCATCTGCTTCCACAAAGACAGGTCTGTTCACAGATCTCAGGGGTGGCACAGAAATGCATCTCTCCTATTTTTAACATAAGTTTTTCCTTTCTTGCTGTAGTAGGCTCAACCATCCTCACCCACCACTACTGCTATTTCAGGGAGCTGTTTTATGACTAACTCCTCTTAAAGGGGGTGTTGGAATAGATGGGAAGTCTTAAAGACAAGGACCACAAGCCTTGGCAAGAAGAGAATGAACCCCTAAACATTTCTGTTCTTAAATTCAACAGAGGGTACAGTGATGAAAGGCAAAAAATGCTGCTTCTTGCTGTCCTCCTTTACCACCAGTCCACTCATGTTTTCTTCTGTTCCATAAAATTACACTTGAAAATCTTCTGGATAGGAAAAGAAGATGTCATAATTATGAATCCTGTTCCAATCTGGCACTTAACAAGACCTGAACATCCATTCACACAAATTCTACACCCTTCATTACATGCATGTGCTTCTTATTTCTATTTTTGGTTCTTGGTAAGTGGCATCAAATACCTCAAATTTCTTTGCCCTGCCTTTTAATGCTATTTACAAGCACTCAGCTATCCTGTAGAAACAGGGCAAACAATACATTTATTACAAACCAATACTTTAAAGGTAAAATATAGAGTTTATATTTGAACACAATGTAAAACAAAAGAAATAATCTATATTTTTTCAATATTATTTTAATGAGTAAAAAGTTCGGGCTCTTCAGTCCTTCAGAATACAGATTTATCAGGTAGCTGTCAGATAATCCTGTTTTTGTAATCAACAGGTGAAGAATCAGTGGAACTGTCATGAAACTGAATTGACTTCCTGTACTGAGACATTCATCTGTTGGGAAGTTAAAGATGCATGCATGGAGCAAGGCCTGAATTTCTTTTCCTAAGTCTGAAATGAAATGTCTCCTGCTATGACAGGAAGGATTCACTTCATAAACAAACCACTAGCATCATATCAGTATGTACGTGCCAGACCACATCCCAACACAAGCCTAGTGGAACAGTGGCTACTCATCAAAAATCCCACAAATGAAGTTCACTTTGCAGTTTTTTAATTCATACCAGGTCCTCAGAACACTACAAAATTTAAATGCTTTCCTCACAAGTTGCTCTGTCGCTCTCTAATTAGCAAGTGTTCATGGGATGAGCTGCTCTGCAACAGGGCACATCCCACAATGGCTCATAATTTGAGTGGGAAGGTAACAGACACATTTAACAGCACAAATTAACTTGATGGTAATGAGGAAGCCTCTCTGTCAGCAATATCACAAATTAAATTATCCGCTACCACACTAGTGATGAGGAATAATTAAGAAAGCTACACAATTGCTTACAAATAAACCAGCACCAGATCAGCTGAAAGATGTCTGTCTTGGAATCTCTTTGGCACAGCAACGTTCATTCCCTTAACTCTGAGACCATTTGTTTGTAGGTAAACCAGATCTTCAGCATTATCTTAATTAAGCTTTTAAAATTTAATTTCCTTTCAAAGGAGAGTATCTTGGGCACTACACAGCAGAGTTTTCATTAACAATGCAGCAGCTTCAACAGAGCATTTCCAAGATGAACAGGAAAGAACAACAAAAAGGGCTGATGGCCCTGGGTGGGTGAGGGAGAGAGGAGCACCTTGCAGCACAAGCCTCTCAACAGCCACCCTAAAACACAATTTTGACTCCCCAGAGGAACTCAGGCACTAAGCAAGTAAAGTTTTATTGTAATATTTTAAGGCTGCATATTTTATTTAAATTCAACTTCTGGTTTGTAGGCAAATACTAAATACTGGAAATATTTATATCAAGAGTTCTTTTCAGGTTTCTTTTTTGTTTGTTTGGTGGGGGGTTTTGACATTTTAAAATTTAACTGAAATTAGACACTGTTGCCTTTCTTGTTTTGACTTTGGAAACAAGTGACGAGACTAGAAGATTATTTTCCTGTAATTAATTAAAACAGAAGAGGATTATCAACTCTTGTAGCTCATTCCAAGATCACTCTTGGCAGTTCAGTAATTATTCATATTAACTACAGACGCAATACCCTTATTTGGCATTTGCTGGAACTGCAAATTGAAAGAGAGGCAAGACAATGAGCAATGTAAATAGGTAAAGTATGATGGACTTTTAAATTTTTTATAAAGTGCAATGAATCTTTGGTGTCAATCAGGATTGAAAAATGAGAAATATTACTCCTCTCTCCCCACACTGCAAATGTGATTTTGGATCTTTCACTTAACTGCAGAAAGGATAATATCCAATTCATCATATCTGGGAGGTAAACTGGCATAAACTGAGCTCAAAATGTCACAGCTCACAAAAACACAACAGTGATACATTTTGAACAATTGCAGATTGTGTGTATCATGTGTTGGTGCTTTAATTTGTGCATTTCAGCTATTAGGCTGTCTTTTGCTGTTCACATATTGTAACCAAGCATGCAAGGGAAAAACAGCTGGGCCAGAAATCTTTTGGAAAGCAAATAACAAAAGTGCTGCTAATGATCTTCCAATCCTCTGTTAATCCCAGTGATGTTAAAATGAAGATACAAAATAATGCAAGTCTGAGCAGTTTCAAACAAGGTAAGCCTAACAATGACAGGGGTCTCAGAGTCGTAATACACTCTTTTCAATTTGAGGTTTCAAGATTTATTGGAGAAATAATGTTTTAGTCCTAGCCAGCTGGAGCATAAAAAAACAAACATATAAATGTATCCAGTCAGGGCAAGCATGCTGGAATTACATTTTTTTACAAGGTGAAAGCTCAATAAATAGGGAAAGGAACTAACACATGGTTCTCAACACCACCTAACAAGAAAAGGTAATGACCTTGGAAGACGTAAGTAATTTCACCAAGTGGTGCTGGACAAACTGCCTGGCTATAACTCAGGGAAGATTACTGTTTGGTTAGATGCACTAAAGTTGAAATAACACCTACAAATAATCCATACTTTCTCTTTCCCTGCTTAGTATGGAGATTCCTGCAATATTCCTGATTTTATGGAACTATATTTCCTTCTATGTGAACAGCAAGAGATATCATCTTAAATACTGGAGTAGTTTTGAGGAAGTTCTTTCTGGTTCACAAATAATTCACAGATTACTTCTGCTGAAAAGAAAAGCTATTCTGCAATAACTACTCTGAAAAGTAATGACACTAGGCAGACGCTGGGAGAACATGACAAAATAGATTTGGTTGAATCATGTCTGGAAAATTTCAAAGATCTTGAATAAAAATGGGATCACGCAAATCGCAATATTTAAACGAAAGACAAAGCATACTCAAATATTCTATATTAAAACAGAAGCAATTATAGCTTTCCAGTTATGGAATATATTAAAATATTACATTCTCTAGTAACGTTTCCTAAATATTTAAAAACATATACAGAAAGCAAGATTAAAGGAAAAATACTCATTCATCCAAAGCATTTGAGGTTTGTAAGGTATCCCAAATATCACAAATAGAAATAAAAAAATTTCCAAATATCCAGATAATTCTGAAAGTAATTTTAAATTCAATAAAAAGCAATTGTCATATTTTGGCATATATAATGGGATTTATAGCAAAAGACAAAAAACACCCCATGATGAACCTAGGTCAGTAAGCGTATAGGGCCAGTAGTCTGCCAACAGGTAATTCATTTACTTCACAACATAGCTGGCTGCAAGCAATTGTTCTGTGTTTGCATTTATTGAGGATAAAAACAATTCCAAACTACTTATTCATGCTTTTAATCAAACAAGACTTCCATATTCTGCAATCCCACTTTGACCACATCAGGTTCCTTTCCCTGTTCTGTGCAGCCATAGATCTGTAGTTTATCCTCATTTCTGCCAAGTCACTCTCTTGGTCTGGGGCTTGTTCCCAGATGAAATAAGGACAGCTGAATCTAAAGTACTAAAGCTGTTCTACACACGATGAAGCTTTGATTACAGGCTTGCCAGTGCTGACAAGCAGAGACAGGCCACAGGATACAAAATAATTTCTTCCCTAGCTGCCCACCTTCTCCTCCCCCAACCTACACACATGCAGTTTACAGCCATTATTGTTTATTTCCCTAAGAAATTATCTGATAAGGCAAAATGTCCATGACCCTGGTGACCTGCTGTTACTCAAACACAGGCTGGTAAAATGAGTTCGTGCCAGTACCACTCCTTTCCCAACAAAAGTTACAATTTGCCAGAAACCTTTAACAGCCACGCAGTTCCACAGGAATCGAGTCTGTAACTTCCTTTTTACATTTCTTAGGCAAATCATCAGAATATAAACCCCTGCTGTTACACTGAAGAACAGCTAAGTACAGGCCAAGAACAAAACAATTGTGTTTCCAAGGCTGTGCACGGTCCCCTCGTGCGCGCTGATTGCTGCAGTCTGTCACCTCCTGGTGATAGGAGAAACAGGCTGCACAGCAAAGGAAACCACACAAATACAGCTCGAATGCACCAGGCTTCACCTAAACGATTGTGATGTCCTGCTTAAACTGCAATAGGCCCTAACAGTGAGAACATTTAAACAGCTCTACACGTGTTACTGGTCACTGAACACGCATCAAAAGCTCAGAAAACTACACATAATGATTGATGAGCAGGTCAGATTTTATGACCTAAATAGTACAGGTCAAACAGCATAATTCTAAGAGACCTCTTCATATTTTATAAAAACTTTTCATTCCAAACCATTTTCTTAAGCATAAACTAGTACTCATAACAAACTCTTGCAGTCCAGGATATTATGACAAGAAAGACTTTGACATTTTACAGTTTTGTCAGATTTGCAATAGACGAATTTGAGAGTAAATTTAGCATTAAATCCCAAGTGGCAGCTGACTGCCTCCCCTAAGAGATTCTATACCTTCCAAATTCTGTTGTCATGACTCAGATGAAGCTGAACTCAAGATTCATCCCAAATTCTTTTCCAGGTAACAAAGAAGAAAGCTGTTAAGCTTTCTTACCCCATAAGCCCCCAGATCTTATCCAAAGGATTTCTCACCAAGCCAATTACAATATGAATTCCACCCAGGTGAGTGTATTCAGGTGCATGGTGGGATCATTAACCTTATGCCACTCTATCTTATTTCCAAACTTCCCACTAATCTGTTGCTAATAGATACAGGTGCCAGAATTATTGCCTGCAAAGACTTTTCCTTACAATAGAAACAATTTCTCATGCTGCCATTTATCACTCACACTTCTAAGGTGCCTTTTGTGCTAACATGTGGAAGCCATTACAAACAATTTGTACCTCCACGGAAGGAAGTGCCAGTGCTTCTGGTTGCCTGCCTGTTCCCATCTGTGGAGCTGGCTCATTCCAGAGCCCTGTTGTTTAGGTAATATCTCATGACACAGTAGAGGATCCTGGATTTTGAGCTGTGGGCCCTATGGCCTCCTCCAGAGGGAATCCTCTTTCCCCTGCACTAACCTGACAGTGCTGTTTAAACCCAGAAAGCTTTGGTGTGCAGCCCTGCCTGGAAGGACCTGGCAGCAACGGTGATAAAACACAGTGGCAATAAGGACTAGTCTCTGGCTGAGTGAAAAATGCCCCTTTATTTATCCACATTATGCTGATGAGGATAAATGTCCTGATGAGGACATCGACCTTGGACAATGTGGTTCCAATGCCAGCAGGGCACAGCTCAGCTGAAGCCAAGGCCGGCAGCACAAACCAGAACCCTGCAGAGTCCCACTGCCCACAGCTGTTCTCCTTGGCCACAAGACACTTTCCAAAACTTCTCCCCTATTACAGGCATCTTCCCAGGGCTCTCGCCAGAGCCTTACCATTCTCCTGACTAATTAAGGCCGGACACTTCATNACCAGAGCCTTACCATTCTCCTGCTTCGAAGTGCAATCCGATATTAACTAATTAAGGCCGGACACTTCATGTGGCCTTGTGACTCACTATAACCCAGTTTAATTAATATGTTATTTGCACTTCCTTGATGGTTTTGGTACAAGCAGACAGTATCCTCTGGACACATTCTTTCCTTCAAGTCCTGCCACACATGTCTGGTAGTTATTTCTTTGTATTACTAATGATTCTAAGCAACACCTTGAGGCAAATCTTGATTAGTATGTTAATTAGGAAATTCCTCACAGGCACTTTGGGTGACAGCTTATTCCCAGTCACCAAGAATAAAAAACGTGTTCAGATTGAGACATCAGGTTGAATTATAGAGATGGACGCACTGGAAATGCTGTCAAACAAATCAAACTCCCAGTTCCTTTCCTTTCCCCAGGTTCCAGAGTACAAGCCCTTAAAAAGCAAATGCTTGTACAATCCAGCCAAGCACTGGCTCCCCAGGCTGCCTCCTGTGACTCTGCTGGACTTCCTTTTATTTCCTTACAGACACAGGACTGGGAGCTTCGAAGAGCCAGGTTAGTCCAGAGCTCTGAGCATCTCCTTGGCAGCTCAGACCTGATCCAGGCTGCAGCTCAGGGAAGGTTATGGGAATATTTCCAGTGAGCGTTGCAGGCTTTGAGTAATGTCCAAAAGGTCAGATTGTGAAACAAGCACTATCTGCTCCTCTGCTAATTACCTCTCACACAAAAATCTTTCTTTCCTCTACTTCCCCTTTATTCTTCCAAAGCAAATAGAGGGCTCAAAATTAAAGCACTTCCATACTGGTTAAAGTATTGTTTATGTAGCCTTAAAAAAAAAAAAAAGCCTTTACAATTTTCCACACTGCTCTTGTGGAGCTAAGCTTCATTCAGTACAAATCCACTACACCAGTAACAGTGATGAAACACACTTGCAACAAGAATCAATCTCCAGTTGAGGAAAGAATGGTGATTTTTTTGTTCTACATTGGTTAGTGGGAAAGAGAAAGTGCCCATCATTGGTCTCAGCTGAATTATTTTTCTTTTCAATAAGATTTTTTAAATATGAATGAATTCTTAAAGTGCCTCAGTTCTTTCACATAATTTCCTGCTGGACAGTACTTTAGTCTGGAATTAGTTTCAGTGTTTTCTATGGGTCTACACAAAGTGCAAGGACTTTTGCAGATAACTAAAAACTAAGATTAAGCAAAATCTGAACAATCCCAGGTAGCTACCCTAAGAAATGGGGGAATGTTTCTACCCTGGAAACAATGCCTTGTTTGTCAGTGTTGCATCTCCAAAGTATTTAGCTAAACTAGAGCTGAAAGCTGTTTCCATAACTTACAGGCAGGTGAAAAGAGATACAGCAGCCATGCCATCATTCCATTCCCAAGGATGGCAATCCCAACAGGTGTCAACTCTGCCAACACTGCCAGAGTCAGAGCTCCAGGGCTCCACTTTGCAGAGATCATTCTCATTTATCAAAATCCACCTGGAGTAGGGACATCCTCAAATCAACAACCTTTCTTCATCTCCAGCCCCTCCACAAGGGACAACTGAAAGCTTGGTGGCCAGCTTTGAATAGTCAGACACTGCTCAGGAGACTAAGGCTAACCTAAACCTGCCATTGGTGTGCCTCAATCGAGCTGGGTTTAGCACAGAAGGACTGAAATCTATAAAATCTGGAGTCTCCTCTCATGGATCCCAACCATAATTCTCACTTCTTGCCTTTTGATCATTTTTGTTTCCACTTATCTCGATGTGGGTTACATCAACACAAAACCAACTATGTCAGCTCTCACTGTTGAGACATGAGGCAGAAGCAGTTCAGGCCCAGAAATCTCCTGCAGTGACGTGCTGCTGCTCTTTTCTGGTGTCTAGCTCAGCTCATAACTCCTTCTACTGGCAATAAGTTATTTAACACAAAGATAAGGGGACAAATCCACACACAGATTTGTGTTCACGCAAGTGAGGTTATCAAAAAGCAAGAAAAGAAATGCTAATTTTCAATCTGAATGTTTGAGATGGGCATTAGGGGAGCCACTGATTCTGTCACCAATTTAAGTCCCCTGATAAATAAAATTTTTGGGTGAGAGCAAAAAATTTAGACTCCTTTGGTTTCTTTTTTCTTGTGCTTGGAGAAGAGACATTCTAGAGATTTATCCATAAGTTTGGAGACTTGATGGAAAAATAAGAGACATCCATAAAAGAGACACAATAAGGCAACAAATGTGGGAGGCAGAGAGAGAAAAAGGGAAATTAGGCACACAGTTATTTCACTCCAGCCAATATGGAATATTGGAATATAAAATACAGAGCAGTGAAAGAATAAGGTCCATAATACCTCCTTTGCTAAGAGTCATCTATTAAGAAAAGGTGAAAAGATTGCAAAGTTGGTCCTGAAGCCTACAGCAAAATTCTCAGCCTCATAGAAAGGTGCTCCCACAAAGCAAAAGCAGGTCATTCTAATAAAATGTGTAATTCCTGTACTACTGCTAATTACATGTAGGTGTGGTATTCCTCACATAGATGCAATAAGATATAGAGTTGTAAAGTTAATGGAAATTTGGAAGTCTAGGGAAAAAAAGAAAAACACAAAGAAAAATGCAAAATCTCCAATCCTATTTGATTAAGAGAAACTGAATTATATCTACATTAGTTATTTTCTTCTTTGAAAGTAGGATTTAATTACCTTTTCAAGAGTGAAAAATGTATTATTCATAATTTATTTATGAAACAGAAAATACAACTGGGCTGGTCTGTGTAATAAATACCTGTACGTTGTTTATATTAGAATAATGACAAACATAGGCAATATTTGAGACAGAGCTGTTCTGCATATTAAGGTATTTACATTTACTGTTTGCCTGTAAACATTTCTAAAGTAGGAAAAAAACTAACACAGTAGAAGTACAAAACATCAACATTATTGACTTTTTACCAGAAAGGCATTTACATTCTGAGGTGTACCCCCCTGTATTGGTTTGAAAGACAGGTTCTGCTAGGGGAAAGCAGGAGCCTCTCTTGGAATGGAGAATGCCAAACCTCCTC
>VZTB01012490.1:1941238-2041617 GCA_013397245.1 Thryothorus ludovicianus
TGGCACAATAACCATGGCACTCTTGGCACACAGATCAATAACCATGAAACTCTGAGCACACAGAACAATAACCATGGCACAATAACCATGGCACTCTGAGCACACAGATCAATAACCGTGGCACTCTGAGCACACAGATCAATATCCGTGGCACTCTGAGCACACAGATCAATAACCGTGGCACTCTCGGCACACAGGGGCAGGGTCCCAGGCCCAGCTCTCTCCCCTCGGGTGCAGCTTTGCCGTCCCAGGGCTGCAGTGAGCAGCAGTCCCGGGGTGCCGGAGATGGATCCGGAGCTCGGCGGCGCTGCCGGAGCTGCGGGAATGTCCCGGGGCCGGGGCTGAGGGACACGGCTGGGAAACCCAGAGCAGGAGCGAAGGAACAGCGGCTCCGGCAGGGCAGGGCCAGGCGAGGCTCCCGATTCCCGGGGCGCACACGGACAGGCAGACAGACAGACTGACAGACAGACAGACGGGGATCGGTCACTGCGAGCTGAGCTCCAGTGAAAATCTCCCCGCAGTAAAAACCCAGAGCCTGGCTGCTCCCTCTGCGAGACAAACCCCCCGAGAGACGAGCGTGCTCCGGTGCCACCCTCTCCTCGTGGGTGAGCCAATAACGCAATTTATGAATTGGGCGATAAGGATGGCGCAAAGCAGTGATGCCCGTCCGCGCTCCCCTCGCTCCCTCCCTGCCCTTTCCCAGCCGCTCTCGCCGGGCTGTGCCCTGCTCGCTGTGCCCAAACCAGCCCCAGCGTGTTGGCCAGCTCACAGTCTCACAGGACAGCAGCCCCAGCCCCATCACGTCCGGGCAAGGCTCGCACACTCCCAGCACGGGCAGCAATCGAGTCCCTACCCGTTCTTACAAACCCACGGCAGCAACAAGTCTTTGCACCAACCCGCAGCTCTTCCTTATACGTAAAAGTGGGCACAATTCATAATTATTTGTTGCATAGTGGCAAAAATACATAATTGCAAAGTCACTAATTCGTAAAAAATGGATTTAAAACAAAATAGTGAAATTATTATATTTTCCTTTGTCTTAAGTCTGTATTTTACTTTAAGCTCAGTATTCTTGTTTATATAGATCCCATGGTTTGTTTCCATTATGACACGAATCACCACAGAACATCTCACACTGACTCAGCCATTTCCTCTGTCTTCCCCCAGCACCCAAAGGCACCAACAAGCACCCAGCAATCAGCTCCATAGAAACTCCTGGGAAAAAATTCTATAAGAAAGCAACTCAGCCCCCAACACCCCTATACAAACCACATCTCTTTAATGCAGATGTAAAGTATGTATGTAAAGTATGTTTTGTGGAGGTAAAAAATGGAAAATGAATGCAACATTCTACATATTCATTGAAATATAGCTCTAGGGAATATAGAAATACATAGAATATAGGCATTGAACCTGTATACTGATATAAATTTGAAAAAAAAACCCCATAATTTGAAATCCTAATTAATTTTAGACTGCATCTGAAAGAACTGAAATGTAGCAGTAATATAATTTTCAACACTGAGGATTGTCATTACTTATTCAAAGTATTGCCCAAAACATCATTTTTCGTTCCTCTGCAACTCCCCAGGTTTCCAGATTTTCCTTATTTTTCCTTAGGGTAGAGAATAAAAAACAAGAGCAGACACTTCCTGCTCTACCACCAAGCCTGAGAAACCTGCATTAAAAAATGGGAAATATTGTTTTCCCTTAAGAGTTTGTTATTGTTATCTCAGTCTCAGATCTCTCTCCAGAATGTGGAAAATGTAAGGGTACTTTATTCAGATTACTAATTTCTTGCCTTTGATAAGCTTGATGGGAAACTACAAGAAAAAGGCAGGAGGAATAATGCCTTTCTTGAAGACAAGGGGAAAGAGTGGAACCTGAATTTCACCCAGGCTATTCATTCATTTATACGTTGCAATTCTTAACAAAGTGTGTTTTTTTCAAATTGTGCTTCACATGCTCTTTGCAAGAGCAGCCTATTAGTGTCAAAATGTAATAGCATCGAATTAAGTGATGTGAGCTCTCAGGCCCTCAAACCAAATTTTGTTTTGTTTTTTTTTTTTGTGGCAAGAATGAGTGTGTGGAATGAATCATGCAGCCTCAAAGCAATTTGGCAATCTCGGCTTTATCCCTTCCGTTGTTCTGCTGTACTGAGGAGAGAAAAGCAAGATAAAATCCTTGATATGTGTGGCCCAGGAGCACAGGACACCCAGGTGACTCCACCCCTGTCGGGGAGATGTGGGCTCCAAAAGAGCCAAAGTAAGGAGGCTGCCTGGGACTGTTTGACAGAGAACATACACCAGGTATTGTTCTCAAAAGGTGCTTGGCTTTAACCCAGAACCTGCAGAAAGAGGTGAAAATCTCCTGCTGGCTTCAAGAGGCTTTGGAAAAGGATTGCATTGCCTCCAGCCTGATTTCCTGTAGAGAGTAGAGTGGATTATCCAGTAGTTTAAGATTCCTGAAGATTTCACCTTGTTTCAGGATTAGATTTACATAGAAACATGTGGATGAGAACACTGTCATCATCCCCTCAGAGTGGGGATTATTTTGCCTTATATTTTAAGAATCTCAAAACTAACCTCCTTTCACCAGCAAGGTTAATAAGTACCTATGTTCCACAAATTTTGTACTTAAAAGATTCAAGTGAAGGAATGATGGTAACACTTTACATAGACAGTACCATAGGGCTGCAGCATGTTCAGCCAGTATCCTTGTTTGGCTTAAATTAGTAGAGGGAGAAGGGAAAAATCTTGATTCCTTGACAACATTAGAAAATACATAAGGAAAATCATGTTTATCAAGTCACATTTTAATTTATAGCCAGTGACTTGCAGTTATTTGAATACACTGCTAATTAATATACATTATGAAATAACTGCAATCACTGTGAGCGTGAGTGCATATGATGAAATTTTGTACTTAATTGTCACTGTAGCCATTAGTGGTCCTATAGAATGAAATATTGGTAATGTCCTTGACTTTGTTTTGCAGAAAATTTAAAAATTATCCTTTATGTTGCTACAAACTAGCTACAGGAGCCCATTGAAGTTCTCTTCCTTGTTGGCATATGTTCCTTGTTCTGTTTTCTATAATTGCCATGCCTCTAGTATACACTCAAATACACTAGAGACAAGAATACAAAACATGAAATTTTTAATACTTAACCCTCAAGGTGAGTACACACTCAGGGATATGCAGAAATCTCCTGCTTCTTGTTAAAAATCCATACCTACATTGTTATTTTAGACTGAGCGCCTACAGAAGAAACTTTCCTTACATCTTAACAATTCTACAGGGACCATAAGCAAAAAAAAAACCAACAATAACACAACTCACCACAAAACAAACATTAAAGTTACCTTCCAATTTCAACTTCACCTTGAGCAGATGCAGCAAAATTCATATTTCCTATTTGGGATCTCTTACGAGTCATTAAAAGGCAGCGCAATATCCCAGCAAGCTTCAGATGACATTTGTCTCTCAGGGTATTTAGGATATTAACAGTGATTAAGGACCCCAGCTAGGTACAGTCTATGGCAGGGCTGACAGAAAAGCAGCTGCCAGTTCAGAGCCAGCCATGGTGAGTTTGAGGCCCTGGTGTTCGCTCTATCCAGCAGATACTGAATTAACAGCTATTAATTACAGCACACATTTATGCCAGTGTTCTTCCCAGCTGGAATACAACTCAGTGCATTTCTCTTTGCAGAAAACACTACGGATTTTAACAGACTAGAGAGAAAGATAGAGCAAGAAATTGTAATCTTCTTACAGTTCTCTTCCTTCTACCCTTTCATTTGAAAAAACATTCTGCAGGAAAAAGCCTGTAGAGTGCATAAATTTCAGCAAACTCATGATGGAATTCTTCAATCTTACCAAAACAGGGGAAAAAGAAACTGTTGTGTTACAATATCTATAAAAATTTGAGGACCTTGAAATGTCTTACTCTACATTTCACTCCCTAATTTTCTTTCCAGTCTTTCCCTTTCCCATTCATTTGGACAAGAAACTACCCATGAAATACAGCAATGTGAACACTCATCAAACATTATGAAACCCCAAATATTCAAATGATCCAAATTGCCCTTTTATAGGAATGCATGTTTAATCTGATTTCAAACCATATAACTCCTTGTATTTCAATTTTTCCCCCCTCTCCTGCTGTAAGCAGAGCCATGCTATGCTGGTTTTACGAGGAGAACAGACTCTTCCTCCTAGACAGAGATCAGATCCCCAATCTCCAGCTGTCAGTCCAAGAGCTGCCCTCTGTAGCTCATGGCTGCAGTCTCTGCAGCCATCTGGGGGCAGAGCAGCCTGGCTGCTGCTCTCCTGACCCTTGCAAAGCCAGCAGCAGCGTTTCCAGCTCTGCAGATTAACCTGCTACTCCTGCCCTTTCAGCCTCTGCCTCAGCTGCCTTCTCGCCTGCACTGTGAAATGAGTAAATCTGTAGTCACTGCAAACCCCTGTCAGTCAGTGTGAGATTTCAGCCCCTCCTCCCCAGAAAGCAAGGTGCTTTGGAGCTGGGTTCATTTTCACCTGAATTACAGAAATCAAAGGCGGCAAGCTTGGATATCCAAATTCATTCCCTCTTTGGGCGTTCATTGCAACAAGCTCAGCTCCCAAAGCAATACCTTGGCACTCCTGGGGAATGAAATGAAGTTACCACAGGCCCTGTCTGCGCTGGGAGTGCAGTGACAATCCTCCCACACTGTGGACTATGGGTCCATCTTGGCAGTAAATTGGGATGCTCTTCCCCAAGTTATCAGCAAAGTCAACATGACAATGCCAATAGATCTATTTTCCAAGTTCCAAGTGCCTGAAGTAGCAGGGAAGTGGTGGTAGAGAAAAAGCTAATTAAGCAAGTAGTAGAGGCATCTTTTACTGCCTCCTGCATTAATGCTTCATTAAAGATCTGGTACTGCACTTAGCCTAGAATGATAACAGCATGCACATATTCAATAGACCATAAATGAGAATATAAAGTGCAGGACAATACAAAACACAGCTTTAAAGGATAATCACCCTTAATACAATCTAAAATTTTCACTTTGACTTCAAAATATAAATACCAGGAAGGATAAACCCATATTTTCTTCGTTAAAACAACTTATAGCCTTGAATGGAGAGGAGTTTTCTTTCCTCCAACCATCCAGAGGTAGATCAAATGGATAAAGATGTGTGAAAAACAGTTTTGCTTCCTTGTGATTTTCACACACAGGATCTGGCAGGATGACTATACACATTTGACATGCTGCTAGTGCTTTTCATTTTCACCTGTAACAGTTCTTTCACAAAGAGCAGCCAAAGCAGCAGTGTTGTTACAGATGACTTGGTTATCATGGTTCTGTGACAGATTTCCATAAAAATGAAGCTTGAGTAAAGACATGGTTGGGCTGTACCAGCCCAGGAGACCTCCTCCATGGAACTGTTCCTGTTCACATTTGTCAGCTGGAAAGACTTGGGTGCTGTTTGTTCACAGCCCACTAAACATTTATAATTTTTCCTGGCAAGGTGATGGCTTTGAATATAGAGGCTGCCATTGTTGGGTAAGACAGGCTGCACAGATCTCTGGTAGATGGACAGCTTTAACTTGTCATCAGATTCTGGGCTTTCTTGCACAAAGAATAAGAAAAGAGCTTTCAGGCCTGATACACACTTTATGTGAGGCCCCAGGCACATTTAAATCAAAAAATGGCTTTCATGTGTTTTGTGGAGATTTGCAGATCAACCCGAGCATGGAAATATTTGTTGCAAACTCTTGACAAAAACTGAATCCACAAGTTTCACTTACATTCAAAATTCCCCATACTGAATATTTCCTTCTTGTTAATTGTCTACCATGAAGAAAAGCATTAATCTATCGACTATGACCTAAATATTTTGATTAGATTCTGAAAGTCAGTAAATTCTTATATAAGACATTTAAAGACCATAAAAAAGATCTGCATGCTCCACAGAGAACAGATAATGAAGGCTGTGAAAACAAAAGATTTGAAGCCCTGGCATTTTCATATTCATTAAAATCAATATAGGCATTTGCCTGCTATACCACACTCCAAAGCAACATAGCATGATCTTCTAGGGAGCAAGATTTGCATTCCAATCACAAGACTGACATAAGAAATATCTTAGACCAAAAAGAGAATGCTGACCAATGCCCTGTAAATATAGGACCAATAATTTCTAAGCTGTCCTGCCATTTCTTTCTCGTGTAGTCACCATTTTCTTCCTCACAGGAGCAAATGGTTTCCAATGCAGAATCACAACAGTATAACTTTATACATTTGGTAAACATATGCGAATGTCAGGATCTCTGCAACAAATAAGGGAAAATATTGGAATGAGTGACAGGTCTTTATTCATGAACATATCCTGTTCAGGGATGCTCACTGCAGGAAGGGGCACGGCCAAATCCAAACCTGTGTTTGGATTCGGCAGCATTTGGCACCTTCCAGAGTGCAAGGATGAGCCCTGTCTGCACAGATAGCTGCCATTCAGTCCTTCCTGTGTTCCAGAGGATGTGGCAACAGAATCAGCTGGGATAAATCAAAATTTAACCCAGGTTTCCTACATGAAGGAATAAGCCTGAAACCCGGGGAAGTGGGGTGCCAGGACCTTAGACTTACAAGGTCAAGCCCCTGCCCTATAGCCAAGACTGGACATCTACCCCAGGTAAACCCTAAATCTTGCCAGGTTGGCCATTCCCCTGGGCCTTTGGATGCCTGCCCTCAAACCACGTGCTCTGGGAAAGCAGCTGCAGGCCATGTGTCCTCTGAGAGCACGTGGTCACTGTGATGGATTAAAGGATATCTCTGGGCCATCCGTTGCACCCATCTCATCTTTACCCACACTCCCCCTGCCAAACTGGATGAGAAGCAGCAGGGAAATGCCCCATCTTTCTGCAAGAGGAGAGGATGCCATCAGGACATAGCTCCTCACTGATACACTTCAGACTAGAGGAGGGGGCCTGGAAGCTTTTACTAAATGCAAATGTGAAGCTCAGAAGCTTGGAATACACCAGCATGAACGCCAATAAAAATACAAGGGATAAAAGGTCTTTTCTCTTCTCCTTTGATTACAAGGTACATGGGGTTTTTTTACATGTACTTTTTTCTCTTGATGTCTCAGCTAAGCACTAAACTAACCATCATTATCCAGCATTGCACACACTGAGCAAATTTGTCAGTGTAAAGGCTCTCAGTTCCACCAAGTCAGGCTGGCTGCAGTTTTGATAGAACATCCTGAGCAGACCGTGCTGTTCATGCTGTGCTAGTGATGAGGCCACGTGCTCCTCAACAAGGCAATTAGAAAGTTCATGCATGAGAATGTTACTTCCATTATTTAATACACTAGGTGAGGTGAACCCCTTGGCTTTATCTGGTTCTTCTTCTCAGGGTCAGAATTAAAAGCAAGAGAGATGGAATTCTTGTTGGAACTTGTATATTTATTATTTCTTATCTAAGTTATAGCCTCACTGACCATGAGTGCTTCTACGTGACAAAAATGACAGAGCAAAAATGGAGCCCAGAGTTCTGTCTTCAAGGTCTTTTTAAGTCTAAACTACCCAATTATAAGATGCTAACTAACTTATTTTTAATTTTAACCCAATAACTAACCACACACGTTCTGCATTGTGGATTTTCTCAACCAATCACACAAAGTCACCAAACCCATGAAGAAGAAGAAGAAAACGATGTCCTAAAACCTTCATCTTGTTTCACCTATATTACTGTATCCCAAAACCCCAAACACTAAATTTTTCACCCTGTGAGATAACACATTTTATTCAACTACACACTCATAATCTCAGTGCTATCACTCAGTTTTGGAAGCCTTTTCCATGGCCTCAGGTCAAATGCAGTGTATCTTTGAGGATTAGTTCCTGTTAGCACAGAAATCCTCTGTGCCCAGGGTTCTGACAACTAGGTAATATTTCAACTGTTTTTTATCCAAATTATAGCTGGGCAAAAAGAACAGGGTTCACATACTGAGAACATTTCTGTTCCTGTTTCACATAACAAAATTAGGCATGTGTTCACACATGGAGAAGAAAGGTTGAACACCTTTCAAGCCCTGGTAGGAGGGAGTTTTTAAATGCAGAACACAGACATTAATATGTAGACAGCTTACAATGTAGCTTTTCCTAATGATAATAAAATTGGTCGTACTGAATTCATTTTATGTGAAGAAAACATATGAAAACAGCATGTTCAGGGTAGCTTTTCCTTACCTATAGTATTAAGGGCATTTGAGAATATCAATGAGAAACTGTTTTCTGAATTAGCAATATCCACTCCCTCTGGCACTACATGGCAGAGAAACAAGTTCTTAAAATTTACTGGCTGTGATTGATTTCCTTAAATCATGGTGGAGCCAAAAGTGGCAAAGAGAGAATCACTTCCCAGCCAATGTGCCACTGTACCACTGCTTGAGGCACTGGCACCAGCAGGGATGCTGCAAGGACAGGCAGCCTCATCCCTCCCAGCCTGCTCTCTTACAGACAGGGAGATAGATGTCACATTTATTCTGCTCTCTGTGAAAAGGAAATAATGCTCTCCAGAGCTGAGCTTGCTGGACAAGGGAAGGCTGCTCACCATGTGACACACAGGAGCTGAATCACCTGCTGATGCTGGGTAGGGTAGAAGCTGACAAAGAAATGCCTGAATTTCTGCTCTAATATTTTGTTAAACATAAATTGAACAAACTTCCAATACAGCAAAAGCTCTGACCTGCCAGCTCAAAGAGAAAACAGTGAAACCAGACCCTCTGTTCATATCTTCACTGGGCAAACCTCCTCCAGGCCTGCTCTCAGACCAAGCAGCTTTCAGTGCCACCTCTGGTGACAACAGCTTTGTGTGACATCACAGTTTCTCCGTAAAAAATCTCTTTCCTTCCTGCACTCAGGGTCTGACAGCATGTCTGCTTCTGACTCTCAGCAATATCCTGGCTTGCCCTTCTGCTCAGGGTGTGTGCTGAGTTAATCTGTCTCCCTGTGTGTTAAAATCTGTCTCCTCTCTGTGTTAAAGCACCAGAACATTTCCCATGTGGAATGTAGGGCTGGGGAAGAGATCACCTGGGAGACACAGCCTGAACGAGAGTGCTGGTCAGCCCGGGTGGGGCACACAGACAACCCTTGCTCTGCTCCCTTCTGCCTTAAAAGCAAACCAACAGGCTCATGAACAAGCACAAGGAACAATCTTGCCAGAAACAATGAGAACAGGTGGTGTCTGCCAGAACCCCTCACATCCACACTACTGGCCAGCCAGGACCCTGAGGTTTTGGGTGCTCTGTATTGTTGTCTGGGCTCTCCTCTTGCCAGCACAGTGAGTTTAATTGCACACAATTGCATGCCAAGAGCCATTGCTGCCAATCCCCAAGAACGTGGCAAAGGCATTAGAGCTCAGCTTTAACACCACAAGCAGCAGCTTTTGAACATTAGAGGATCTCCAGCCAGCACTGCCTGAGCAAAGGCTCACTCCTCACAGCACAGCTCTGCTGCAGACACCCTCTGAACACAGCCACGTGTGTTCAGAGCAGAGCATGGCAGTAAAGCCATGCACAAGGACAGATATTTAACACTGGGCAGTAACATTACCCCATTGTTTCTTATCACTGTTATGAAATTCATCTGTAAAGACAGAGGCCCCTGTGGTTGTGGGAATCATGGCACACAGATGCTGCTCTTTGCTGTTTCAATCCTTTTGTTGGCCTCTAATGTGCCTTTGTTCTTCCATATGCTCCAGAAGAGAAATGAACAGCTGGTGACTGTCTCCAAGTTTATATCTAGCTTTATTTAAAAACTTCACCGTCCCTCCAACCTTCCCAGCAGACTGAAACACAGAATGAGATCCCTTATTTACAATATGCATTCCTCCTTTGCTTCCCCACAGGGCATTCTGAGCCCAGGTTGCTCAGACTCTCTCCAAATTTATTCCCCAGTGTCCTCGTTTTCTTGCAGGATGTGCTTAGAAAGCATCCAACTGGACCACTAACAGATGGGCTGCTCTGACTTCAGACACTTGTAGAACCAGGTGTTGCCACATTGAAGCTATTACAGAAATTCAACCCATGCCATGATGCTTTTTGAGATGCTAATGCTCACTCTTGTTTAAAGTACAGCAACATGAATTTTTTAAAAACCATATGCTGTCACTGTTCTACAGATAAGGCCAACTATTCAAATTGGTTGGTTCTAAACAGGCATACCCTCAAAGGAAACCCACAGGAAAAGATGATTTGCATTAGTATGAGCCATGGTCTGCAGGTAGGTCTTTTACCCTGAAATTTATTGCTGTTGAATTGAAAATTCCTAACCTGTGGACATGACTGATCTTATATCCTGAGATTTCATTTGACTGCAAGACAGGCCCCTCCAGCTGTCAGACAGCTCTACATAAAATCTGCTATGAGCAGTTTGTAATACTGGATACACTGGAAGGTGTCACAGCACATTGCTCAGACATCCAACAGACCACTGCAACAAATACCAGCTTTATTCAGCGTGCCTTGTGTGATAATACAATCATGCAGTGGCATTAGGAGCCTCTGAAAAGCTAACTTCAGCACTTATGTTCCCTGGGATGAAAGGGGATTGAAAAAGAGAATTTAGTGCCTTTTCCTTCAGTCCTTCTTTGTCCATTTCCCAGGAAAGTTCCTGGAATTTACCATCCACAAGATTCTGCAAGGTCACAGGGAAGCAAAAAGTTTATCCATGTTTAGTTTAGACCTCATCAAGGGCAGCTGGTGCTCCAGAATCCAACAGGACTGAGGAGGAAACAGGACACTCACTGTAATTTTCTTTGCCATTCAGACCCAGGCAAGTTTGCTACAAGCTGCAATTTCTGCCCCAAGGTTTGACAGTTGCAAGGTTTGACAGGAGGACTTACATGAGAAGCTGTCTCAGGAACACAGTGAAGCGCTGCACTGCACACTGGGTTGGTTGGTTTTCAGTGCTCTGAACAAAGTACCCAGCAATTAGATTTCCATTTGGGAGAGGATTTGAAAGCCTGGGGCCAGCAGCATCTACAGCAAGCAATTTTAGCTGCAGCCAGGGCTCCTAACGATGCCATATTTGCTCTACAGCATTCAATGGCTCTGTGTCAATGTGTAAAACTTTTTCAGTACAAGGTAATTACTGAGGAAACGGTGCTCCAGCATAACCCCTGTCCTTGATGTTAATAAATGCAGAAAAATTTTATTATTATGTCACAATGTGGAAAGCCAGAAGTAGAAAATAAAAGTAACCCTTTAAATGAATTATGAAAGCAAGAATTTATGAAATTACTCAAAATACTCAGTTTCCAGAGGGTCAGTAGGATTCACATCTGTTTGTTTTGCTTTTGTTGTGGGATTTTTATTCACGGGTCCTGCCCCCTCCCACGTGTGCAGGATGTGATGGAGCAGCTTTTCCCAAGCAGGAGCCCCTTTGTTCTGGCAGGATGGGTCTGGCAGGGAGGCCAGGCTGTCACTGCTGCCAGCCTGCAGGACTGGCAAGAGCAGCACCACAGCAATCTCCACCAGCTTGCTCCACAGTGGCACAGAGAGCCCCTGCTCTCTCTCCCATGTCTCTGCCTCTGCTCTCACTCTGCTCCTGCTTGCTTTCAGCCTTCTCTGTTTCTCCAAGGTTTGGCCCTGGCACATGTTCCAGCTTCCCATGCTTTGCAGGCAGAAAATAAACTGAATCTAGAGCCTCTAACAACTTCTCCCATCCATGCCCTATTCATTCCCATTATGAGAATCCTGAGCAGCCTCTTCAGGCCAGCCTTCAGCCCATTTCACAATCCTGAAATCACATCAAGCAAGCTGTGAAAATTTAGCCCTTTAGAAATAATAATGCTGTTAGAGGTAGGCAATATTACAGAAAAAATATTCCCAATTGTTAATTTTTGCTCTGGCTGTGTTATGTTAGCTCACTGAAATTTAATTGCTAAAGGGTTATAAGAGCCTAGAAACAGATCTAGCATCTGCCTTTTTTTAATGTCTCAAGTATCATCACAGTAATTTAATGGCACTGTGTAAGAGAATCACCATTGACATGCTAATGAATGGCACAATGTTCATGTACATTAGCTCTATTTTTAAGAGGTTGTAGGGTGAAGATAGACATTTTATGCTTCAGATATCACTAAGGCAAGCAGTGTCACATTGATCTCATTTTACTTTTACAACTCAAAGTGCTTATCCTAAAAATACTCACTGAACAGTGAACTGCAAATGGGTTAAACTGTGGTCAATTACAATTATGTATTTGCTTCTTTAGACCAAGATAAGTAACCAAAATCCTTTCAACTCATTGATTACTTAATTTGTATGGCAACATCTACTGTTGAAATGTTCTTCAATTTATTTTGAGGGGGTTTTTTTCCCCATAGGTAGCTATGTCCTTTACTATTAGCTTTTTAATTGAACAGCCTTGGTTTATTAGGTTTTACATTATTGTTCTCATTTTGCTAAAACAAATTTACCTATCAATATTTTTCTTTCATTTATTCCACAGAAACTGTGTTGCTAACTAGAGAGTCCCAAATCTATTGCATCTAAATGATCACAGCAATTTCCATAATAAGAGATGCAGTGATGTACACTGAGATATTTATCTGCAAACGTTTCAGCATATTGTGAATGAATTTCTACAGACAAGCAATAAGGGGTTGACTTCACAAACACAATGGAACAGCCTTTTGAGATCAGCTAAATGCTAGTGTTAGCATCAGAATTGATTTTGCATGGAAAGCTGCATCCTGACAATAATGTGAAAGGATTTCTCACTTCAGCAAATATACCATAAGACTGGAGAAAAATCCCATGATATTTATTATCAGCATCTATTTAAGAAACTTTTAAAATCAGTTCATTCTGTCATCATAAGCATTACCAACAGTTCCACTGCACTGCTCTGTTCTGCCATGAAGAACAAGGGAGGCCACAAAACAACTTTAAGAACTCACTGATGCTCAGATGAGCTCCCCAGGCTTTTAATCCTACCCAGGCGGCAAGATATGGGGGAGTGCTTCAAGTTGTACTATAAAAAAATGAAGTTTTTTAAGTGCATTGTTGGCACCACAATTGTTCCAGACTGTTATGGATAAAACGAGGCTCAGATTTTTCTATTTTGGGTAGAAAGTCACCTCGTCTTATTTAAAACACAAACTGCCAGAGGTGGAGACCCAGGATAAGCCCAGATCTCACAGGGCAAGCCAGAGCAATACACAACACAATGAAGTAATGACCATGGACACAACGTTCCGCAGGAGAACCACAAAATTCCAGAACCCCCAACTCCATAACCCCCTCAGGTCCAGGTCTGGTGAGTTTTTGAATCCACTCGATGATTGGCTCATTCCTGGGGTTTTATTTTTTTATACAGGGTTGTTCATTCCTGACCAATCATTTCTCCAGGGTGTCGAGTGATTGGTCAGGTCTTTCAGCCGATCCCCAACAAGGTGTTTCTGGTTGATGAGCTGCTTCTGCTCTCACACCTCTCTTGGACCATCCCTCCCTCACCGTGTCCTGACCTCTTAAAGCTAACACAGCGCACACGAACACAACCCCCGTTAGAAACAGTAAACTGCCCGTCCCTAAAGTTACAATAATTTATTCAGCTTTAACTTTGTAAGATTTAAATTCCACTTATAACAGCACCGTGTCTCGGGGTGCCTCCGCTCAGCTGGAATTCCTTGGGAAAGCCGGGATCGCCTCCCGCTCCCCGCGGCCGGGGCCGCTCCGCCCCCTGGCGGCCGCCGCGGCGCCTGCACGGCCGAAACCAACCGGGCACCTCCCTCATCCTCGGGTAAAAAAAAACAAATTCATCACGGGAGCCTCCAGTTCCATGAACGCTTTTCAAGTTGGTTTGTTTTTGTTTTTTTTTCCCCATGTGATGATTAATTCTTTCGCGTTGGGGTTGTTGCTTCCACCCCTGGGGGGAGAAGGAGAGAATCCAAACCTGGGTAATTCTAAGGGGTTTGGGACAGGCAGCCGAATGCTGCTCTTAATTTCTCTGCCTTCCATCATCTCTCGCAGGAAAATATGGCAATATGTGGCTCTATTCTTCTCCTGCCTGAAGTATTTCTCTGGCCAAGTGCCAGGCTGTCCCTTTGTGGCTGGGCTGCTGCCTATTAGGAAAGCTGCCACTAATTAGCTTTGTAATCACAGTGAGAGAAGCAATGAAGGTGGAGGGGGAAAAGGGTCATTTCATGGAAAAAGTGGTCATTCCATTAACTCTTCCTTATCTGCGATCACAGAAGCTTATAAATTGTCTCACAGTTACAATTATCTGTTATAAAAGCAGATTAAATTCTGTCAGGCAACTTGTGACATCTATCTCAGAGCAAATCCTGCAGATGCTCAGTTTATCTCCCCATTCTGACAAACAGATCCAAGAAGGGATCACAAGGGAATCGTGGCAGACACTTCCCCTCCTCTCTCACACTGCTTTTTGTTAGCCAAAGGACATAATTTGCAGAATAAATTACAACTGTAAAATAAGGAAAAGGCTGCCTACATCAGCTTAGGGTTCAGCCTAGTTAATATTTTCTCCTTAGTGCCCTGTTGATTGCTTGAAGGTCAGCTTGTAATACACTCACTGTTTATAACCATGGCTTATATTTGCCCATGTTACTCTTTATTAACCCACTGCAGCTGTGAGGAGCTTGATATCAATCATTAGAGGGATTGCAGCCATCCCCATGCAATTTATACCTGAAGGTTGTATCCTGGCATTTAAGAGAAAAACTAATTATTGCAGGAGGAGTGCAATCTCAGGTATCTGTAACTGGACACTTTGAGAGATAGCACAGAAAATGGCAATGAATTTAACTGTGATCTATGCAATGTTGATCTGAAAAATTATGGATGACACAGCTGATTGCAACTTCTTTAAGGGCCTTCCCACTCACATCTTTCAAGGTGAGACTGAATATTCATAAAATTCACCTTCACAGTGGTCTGGTTAAAGGTCTTCATTCTGCTTAATTGATGTCAACATGCAGTTCTAACTAGGAAAGGAACTTTTCCCCTCTGGGTGACTGAATTGGGGTTTTACATAGGTCAAGAAGAAATGAAAATCCACACAAACATTTCAAATTTCAAGCAATAATCTCGTGTTCTAGAAGAAATAAATCACTGACCGGTGTACGGTTAAATTAATCTCAAGGTCTCCTTGAACATTCAAGCATTTAAAACCAAACTAAACCCAAAGCACCCAAGCAGAGCAGGGATACCCCTGGCAGGTGGGCAGGGGCTGCAGCCCCTGGTGCCTTCAGACCCCAGAGCCTTCCCAGCCTGGCTGGGCTGTCCTGGGCTGTCCTCCTGCTCCGTGGGGAGCACTCCAGCACTGCTCTGCTTGAAGCCAAGCGCAGTCAGCTGGAGGTTGAGAGATGGGAGATTGCTGGACCAGACACCACAGGAGAGCTTTCAGTGTCCACAAGTAGAAGAAACAGTTTAGTCCTTCAAACACAAAAGGTGTCAAAACAGCAAGGGTTTGGGCTGTCTTATTTTCTGCACATGAGGGTCTTCTATTTAATTTACTGCTGTTTTAAAAAGAAGTAAGGCTTGTACAAGCCTTTGTATATCACAAGATGAACACATATTTCTTACTGCTGCTTCTCTGGTGTGTTGAAATGAATTTTGATACTTATAAGGGAATTTAGACTGTGTAAAAAACAGAATGCTTCAAGAGGTAATGAAGAGCACTACAAAGGAAAAACAATCATGCATGATAAATACTCTCATGTTTTAAGAACAAGTTCCAGGAACTTAAAAAGATTAGATTAAATTCAGCTCATTTAGTCCAATAACTTAAGCATAGTCAAATCTAATCATAAGAACAGGTATGCAATTTTCTGCACTTGTTTTGTGTAGCATTGAATATATTTAAAGATCAGCGGGTTGCAAGTTTAAACACTTCAATTAAAACAAATTTTTATAAATCCACCTCAAGAAGAAGTGAGCACAGTTTTTACAGGGTGCTTTTGGACAGAGATTTGACTCATGATAAAAGCTCTTAGACTGCCTTGAAGAAGACTACAGTCAGTCTCTACTCTTTATCCAGAGACCTTTGGATGAGAAAATAAAGTCTGAAGGATGTCAACATTTGTATCTGAGAAATTCAATTTTAATTGACAGTGACATTAGTCACAGAGAAGGAACAAAACAATACAAAAAACCCAAGCCAGCCTACTTCACTGGTTAATTTTCTTTTCCCCTCTGATGCAAGTGCTGTATTAATGAAGTTCTCCCTAAGCTTTCCAAAGCAGTGATCTTTGAAAAAAAGAAAGTGCAGAAACAGCAATGTATCAGGAAGGATTTTCCTAAACAACATACCGGGAAATATGTAAAAAAAAATTCCAGGACAGACAAGTTCATACACATTTACAGTTGTACAGAAAAGCCTACATTGTTCTGTTCAGATAATATTTCTGCTGCAGTCCATCTGGTGGAACACTGTTTTTAGGTCTCTTGGGGTGATCCCACCACATGTTATTTTCTGTGAGACAGTTTATTAATTCTTCCTTAATTTGTTTATTCCACGAGCTGCATAGTGACCCTTACTGGTAGATTTGTGAAGGTCACCATGTCCTTGATTCAATAAAAGCCTCTCCACAATATAGCCACTCCATAAATCCAATCATACTACTTCACCATGGAAGTCACCAGATATTCCATGTAAGACCAAAATTATCTTTAATGATAGTTTCTGCCTCTTTTGACAGTTTCACTATCCTCATGAAAACTTTGTAACAAACTCCTACCAGTGTGACCGCAATAATTAATTCTTTATGTTAAAGGTGAATTTTCAGGAGAAAAATTGTCCACAGTAATTTCTTGTAGATAAACAAGCAGCCGCTTTTTCCATCCTTTCACTGGGTGGTTGTTGCACAGATGGTTATCTGTGTTTATGAACTATTCCATGCACATATTAAATCTCTGTTTAACAAGGACAATTCTGAAAACTAAGCAACTTTTCTAATAGATGTGAGTTAAGGAACACCCCTCAAGATTACAGCAATCAGCAATCCAAATCTCAGAAACAAGCAAGTGTGGCTTGGACCTTTCACAATTATATTTGTTGAAGATATCACAGGAATCAGTGAAGTTAAACAGGGCTGAACTTCCCCAAATGATATCTCCTAGATCAATTGCTTTGTGATATCACATTATCACACCAGTCCAATGGATATGAAGAAATTTGAAGGATATTGCCCTCTCAGTTCTGTTCCATTGCACTCATTTTTTCACCCACACACAGGCAGTGCTGTCACGAGCAGCTTTCAGCCATGCTGTCAGATCACATCACAAGTGGATGCAGAATAAGGGAAGTGCACAGGTTCAGTTCACATAAATGATGTACCTTGTCTCTACCAAGGGTGGGTGAAAATGCAGATGCTTGTGTTTCATTTTTTCCTGAAAAAATCTATGAAACACAAGATTTCTGTGATGAATCCAATGATTAGAAAAATTGAACACAAAAGAATTTATAAGAACACAGCTGAACCCAGCTGATGCAAATTGGAATGCCACCAAATTCAAGACAGAAGCGTTCGCCTAGATCTGCACAACATTATTACCTTCAGATCAGAATGGAACTGGTTTATCTTTCACCAGGCAGTCAGGAAAGAGGCAAATTTTTGTGGGTTATGCTTAACTCGTTCTGCAGTTCAAACTAACAAATTCCATCCCAGTATTCAAAATATATTTGTTTGGCTTAGCCTTAAAGTCTAACCCCCATCCAGCTGTATCCAAGTTGAAACAAGCTGTCATTATATCTGTGAATCAGGCCTATTCTGCATTAAAAATTTTGAATGTTCTTGTACTGTGATTTCATCTTGGACCAGCTGATATTATTACAGAAACACAGACATTTTCAAGAACAAAAGTTATAGCAAAATCTGAAAAAGAAGCAGCTATCCAAACTGATGGAGGGTTTATGTGCCAAAACATGCCCATCATTTTTCAACCATACTGCATTTTAATTTTTATCTTTATTTTTAACCCTGTTTATTCCCTGAGATCATAATTAACAACTCTTCTGTTAAAACAATTTCTCTTTATATAGATCTGGCATATCAGATGTCTCATGGATAAAGAGCAAACTACTTCATGTAGTTTCCTAAGTTTTCAAGATTATGCAGGACCTCATTCTGTCTTTCTTTTTTTAATTTTGAAAGGGAGGAGATGGAGGAAATAAGCATTTCCATGCATGATGTTCAGAAAAGGACCTTCCAAACGTGCACCAAGCATTGTTGACCCAATGCTGTCTTCCCCAGTCTGCCAAAAGACAAACAATGCAGATGCAAGGGTGCAGGCAATCTAAGTTGTTCTGGGTTGATGCTAAATTGTATCCCCATTCGCCTCTTTAGCTCAGAAATAAGTTTTGCACCTTTAAAACTGCATCTGAGAGTGAAGGGGAAGAGATGGAATGTCTGAGGCAGTTGTTTTCTAAACATAAAGATCAGAGTTTTCAGCTTTCCCTCACACACGGCCTGTGCTGGCTGCAGTGTGGATGGTGGCACAGAGCTCTCCTTTGCTTTTTGTCAGTTTTTGGCTGAGGCACAGAAGTTCTCTGGACTGTATTTTTTTCCCTTTTCCTTGGCACTGTTTGACCCTGCTCTGGTTAAACACCCAAAGGGCCCCAGGAGCTCCCACCTGTGTCCCACCGGGCCTGGCCTGGGCCCGGCCTTTCCCAGCCCTGAGGGAGCGACAGCAACTGAGCCGAGCTCCAGCCCCGGGAGAGACTTTCTGAATTTGGCATCTCTGCGGGCACACTGAGGGTTTGTTCTTTAGCACTGCTCATTTCTTGTGCTGGGGAGTGCTTTGCCTGTTAAATAAACAACTTTTTTCCACTTTCCTCCAAGGAAATTTTTTCTGTCCTGAGACAGCTGTGGGGAGGGCTGGTTTGGATTTGCTTTCTAGAGGGACTCCATCTGGAGGTTTTTTTCCCAAATTTGCCTTAAACCAGGATACAAAGTGATCTCTGCCAGGGTTCAGCCTGGTGGATCATAACCCAGCTTCAGCCTGGAAACTGCACAGCCATGCCAGCATGGCTCTCCGCCTGCTGAATTTTCACAGCTTGTTAGCTCAGCCACTGTTACAGCTACACCCAGGGTTGGGGGCTCCCAGAAAAGTGGGAACAGGCAGCACAGGAACAGGGAACAGGGCTCTCTGTGACCACCCCTGCACTCACACCTGAAGCACAGCACTCTCACTGCATGTTTTAGCTCAGACCTACCACTCCAACAGTAGCTCTCTGAGACTACAAGAAAAGAGGACAAGAACAGGGCAAGCATATGGAATAAAAGCCATGGAATCCTTAAGGCTGGAAAAGATTTTCAAGATCTTCAAGTCCATCCTTGGAGTGAAGAGCCACCCCCACTAAACCAGAACTGAGAGTGCCCTGTCCCTGAGCAGGCTGTTTCAATGCTGAACCACTCCTCCAGTGAAGAACTTTCCCTTGCAGCTCTCACACCTGCAAGGACATGAACCCTTCTTGAACACCTACTGATCCACCCACTGGTGACATTTCAGATGACTGATTTATTGTTGCTCAGGTGGGAAGAAGCAGCAGGTACAAACTGGCACCACTGAGGAGCACGGAATGTTCTTCAGCACTTGTAAACGCATTAAGGCACAACATGTACTAAAGGCAAGGGACATCATGGGGTTTTTTTCTGACAAAGCAACTAAGCTTGAAATAATTATACCTAAACCATGCTTCCTGGCTGTATAGTGGCTTCAGATTTTTTCATGCAGGACTTTGTGGGGAAGAAAAGGTCTTTATAGCATATTTTGGCATCCTGGTCTTTATCAATATAGTACACAGTCCTTCCAAAGGGCAGCACACATATGAGGAGTACAAATCATTTAATCACATTGCTCTGAGAAAGGCTTTCTCTCTAAGTTCTATCTCTAATTAAACCAGGTCATTCCAATTTACAAAAAGAAAAATAAAAAAATCTCTAAGATTGGAGCTATATATAATGAAAACAAAATGACCATTATTAAGATGATACTAAGCTGAAGTTCTAAAAAAATTACATTTTTAGAAGCTAATCATCAGAATTTTAAAAAATCAAAAAACATACAAACTACAAGAAAAAAAAAAAATCCCCCAAAATCCCAAGCAAACACAAACCCAAACAAAACTATAAAAAAACCCCAACAACCAAACTCGTAATTCCTGGAAAAGAAGGGAAAAAGTCCATACCTCAAATTGTATAAAGCATCATGTGTTTGCCATAGTCCAATATAAAAAATATCTACTCGTTATGCAGTTAAATGTTTCTCTAAGCTCTACAAAAGCAAAAGTTGGCATGTGCAAACTGAGACATATGATCTCTTGCCTAGGGTTCACCACGCATATTGGAGACAGAACTTTGGACTGCATCCAGATTTGTCCCATCATCCAATTCAGTGTTCTTTCCACAAAGTTACTTTATTCACTGTCCATTACAAATATTGCATCCATTCCTGGAAATTCATCAATGTGCATGTTCCACAAAACTAGGTGTTGTACACAGAGCAGTTACCTTTGACTTGCTCATTGCTGCAGCTGGGAAACACTTTCAGCTCCACATGAACCCCTTGTAGCATTGCTTAAATGGAATAGAGTCTGCTCTGTGAACAACAGCAAGATTGGGCTCCTGTAGCTCTCTAATTAGTGCTAATTTCTGCATACTAATTGGGTGAATGCCAGTATAGAATCAGTAGGCCTACTCTGGTGGAGAGTCTGCAAAATACTTCAGAGATGACTGTAACTGTGCCTTTTGGAAATCAGTTAAAATTTGTTGCTAGGCTTTTCATTTTGCTCAGTAGTGAATAGCAAAGTGGTAAATGATATCTTAATACGAATTCACAGAAGACTTCATGCTCTGCAATACTTTCTGTTCCCCTCTCAACTGAGGAGCCTTTTACAGGGTCCAGGCCCTGGTGATCAGATATACAGATATCCATCACTGTCTTGGTTTAGGGCAAATTTGGGAAGAAAGCTCCAGATGGAGTTCCTCTAGAAAGTGAATTCGAACCACTCCTCTGCCCAGCTGGTTCAGGACAGGAAAAATTTCCTTGGAGGAAAGTGGAAAAAAGTTGTTTATTTAACAGGCAAAGCACTCCCCAGCAAAAGAAATGAGCAGTGCTAAAGAACAAACCCTCAGTGTGCCCCGCAGAGATGCCAAATTCAGAAAGTCTCTCCCGGGGCTGGAGCTCGGCTCAGTTGCTGTCGGTCCCTCAGGGCTGGGAANCAGTCGTAAAGGTGCAAAACTTATTTCTGAGCTAAAGAGACGAATGGGGATACAAATGAGAATCAACCCAGGACAATCAGTCTCAGCTGCTGTCCAAGGGCAGAGTGCTGGAGCCACTGTTTCACCCCGGTTGTATGGCTCATAACAAGTAACTGGAGAAAATTACTGTGTGGCTTTTAAGGATACTGATTATCTAAAATCTATACTAAACCACATTAATTGCCAGAGACTGGGGAAATACAACAGAGCAGTAAACTGAACACAGATTAGCAGAATTGAACTGGTCTGGGAGAGAGGAACAGATCCAGGGCAGCCCTGCAGAAAAGGGCTTGGGGGTGCTGGTGGTTGAGAGGCTGGACATGACCCAGCCATGGGCACTCACAGCCCTGGAAGCCCCAAATGTGTCCTGGGCAGCATCAAAACAGCAGGGGAGGGAGGGGATTCCGCCTCTCCAATCTCATGGAGACCCCACCTGCAGTGCTGCATCCAGCTCTGGGGTCACAGAACAGGAGGGACATGGAGCTGCTGGAGTCCAGAGGAGGCCATGAAGGGGATCAGGGTATCCTAATTGCAGCTTTCACTACCTGCAGGAACGACTCTTTACAAGAACAGTGACAGGACAAGGTGGAGTGGTTTAAACCCTCAGAGGGCAGGTTTAGTTTAGATATTAGGAAGAAATTCTTTCCTGTGAGGGTGGTGAGGACTTGCAGAAGTTTCCCTGAGAAGCTGTGGCTGCTCCATCCCTGGAAGTGTTCAAGGACAGGATGAGGCTTGGAGCAACCTGGTCTAATGGAAGGTGTCCCTGTACATAGCAGGGGGATTGGATGATCTTTGAGGCCCCTGTCAACCCAAGCCATTCCCTGATTCTATTTCATACTCATTTCATACTGGTTAGGTTTCAACTTTGATCTGTGTGCACTAGGACAGAAACAAGGATCTCATGCAGATGTACACATCAGCGGACAACATAAACATCCAACACTTTCAGTTGTCTTTTTCCAAAGGATGGAGCTGACACACACCTGATGAATGCCTCTGCTTTTTCCTTGGAAAAGCAGCTGAGAAAGTGGTGATTTTATTCATTTCTCATGGTCAGTGGTCTGGCAGAGAGAGAGCCAAAGTTAGCATTTCTTCTTTGCCCCATTCCTGCCCTATTCCCCTCTGCCTTTGTGCCACTGCTAATACTCCAGGAAGCAAATCCAGAGGAATTCTTGTTCCATTACATGGGTACAGAGTAACAGAAGTTCTCTACAAAAGGTAACAGCTGTTCTTTCTTGTGTCCTCCACAAGAATGGCTTTAAGGTGGTCCCAATAAAGAATATTCTTTGTTCTCATTTGTGTTGAAGCTCACACTGCACAAACACTGGTTGTATTGATGGGAGCTGACATAACCATCCAAGTCAAACTACAACAGCAAATCTTTCAGTGCTGCTGGGTTCAGCAATAGCCAAACATAAATCTGGAGCTTTTGGCGCAAATCTCTTTTAGTCATCTGTTCTGTAAGGGCATTCTCAAATTTATGGAGACATGCAAAGTACTTACTATGAAAAGAGGAAGTAAAGCATGACTTTACCATTTCATAAGCATTCATAAATATTTCTCCCTTTTGAATTTCTTACTTTGTATGTTTTTTAAGCTAAGATGAAAAACTTCTGACTACATCTCTATTGGTTGCTTTCTTCATTTGGTTGTCTTTATTAAACTTTGAAATTGAAAATAAACTGAATATGCTTATCATGTTGATATTTCATCCACATTAGAGAAAATCTTATGTCATAGCAAGCTTGCCAACCCTATAAATATTGTCTATTTCTATCTGCAGGCTTAACATAAATAATCTGAAGTTACAAAGACAACCAGCAGTCACAGTAGCACTGGACAATTACTCCACAGTGAATGCTTCATTCAATACATCTTTTACAGTTTATACTTTCTGGTTCTATTTGTGTGCCGGAAATATTTTTCCTCCAACTATGTGGCATTTGTCCTTTCTGTGAGTATCAATTTCCATGGTAGCATTTCTGCCAGCATGCCTTTGTGAAGGTTTGGACCCAAAATGGGGTCACATGAATTCCCCTTTACAAGCAACCTCTTTTGACTCAGCTTTACCTGCTACACACAATTTGTTTGAAGTAACTCTTGGTTAAAGGATTATTCCCAATTTCATACACTTCTGATCCAGTGAGCAATGCATCTTCTATGCTTTTTTCTGGTTTTGATCATAAAAGATCAAAGCTAAAGGATAAAAAGAAAGAAAAAAGCTTTGGCTGTTCTTACACAAAATCATGTGGAGAACCAAGTGGTAAAATGATCATGTTTAGTTGCATTAATCCTGGTGAAAAGTCAGAGCAGGAAGATGCTACACAAGAAACAAATAAAAGAAAGTCTTTTCATTCTTTCCTCACCTCATTTTCTGTATATCCATGAAAGCCACTAGAATATTCAAAGTACTGAATAAACTACACTTTTGTCTGAGACTTTGCTCAAGGAGGCCAGACTCTGTGCCTGTGCGTTTGAGGTACATTCTGCACATCAGATACAGAAGTTCCATTCTTTTTCACCATAGAAAGTGTCCCAGAGCAATCTTTTATCTTGGTACCTTCAGAAGCCACACGTGATCTTGCAGTGTCATAGTGCCACTTAAATTCTGAGATTTCAAAGTTATCTCAGTGTCTCAAACACGTGAAGATATCTACTCTGCTCAGATTCTGTTCACTTCAAAAAGCAATGGCTCCTTCAAAATGTGAAAAACACCAAGCCAAATATGCAAACATATATATGCTGTGCAAATAATTAGAAAATAGAGATGTAGTTTTGTCATATAATCACTTCCTTGCATTCAGGAATCCTGTTAAAAGGAAGTTGTTTTATTGATGTAATTTGTGGTGAGGGAACAGGGTTCAGCAATGTGAAGTGTCTGTCATGTGGCAGTACAATCTCAGCTCTAGAAGTCTCTCTATTTCCTAAGCTTTCTGTTCAACACCTTTTTATGACTTGGCCTTCATTTTGCAATAAGAATAGTAGCAATCTTAGCAATCTTTCCCTGTTTCTACAATAATAATAATAATAATACATTCCCCTATACTATTATAAAATATCATGAACTTTTCACTTTAATTTTCAAAATTACCACAGTGTATCAAATGACAGTTAGAACTAAATTAAATTACTGCACACTTCAAAATGGCAGATCTGATTTTCACTTTTTTTGTAGGCTGAACAAGCACATTGTGTGTGTTTATGGGGGTGGAGACAGAGTGCATTTATGTATATGCAAGCAAACGCCAAGGCAGATATAAATGCACAGCATACTGAAGGTTAAATTGATGTCTCCATTAGAGATATTGACATGCAGCAGTACATAAAAAAGCAGAAATTACTGATTTATCTATTTTGAAATACAACTAGGTTTTTGGGTTACAAGTCTGGAAAGCATCTGTTGTACATGTAAAGAAGTTTTGTCTAAGGTTTACTGGGATGTATCTATCTGAAAATTACTTTTGTATTCAGCCCCTTAGCACAATAGCTTAGATTTCAGCAGAGGACAACTGGAGGACATCACAGTACAAAATTATTCTATTATGTCTGCTGCTAAAATAAATGGAAACACTGAATTACAGTATACAGTACCAAAAAGGAATATTTTACCAGCATACATTTGTCTAATAGAATTTTCTGAATGTCAACAAGGACAGAAAAAAAATTTAACAGATATTTTACATGCTGGGCAGCGAAGCGCAGCAATGGTATATCCTTATCTGCTCAAGTGAAACATCTTTCCTGCATGGTTCTTTTATTCTGCCAGCTCCTGTTTTCACATTGTCACAAACACAGGAGCTGTACCTGTACTGCTGATCAGGCCAGCTCACATTGCTGGGATTCCCAACAGTCCTCCTGGCAATGTGGGATTGAGAGCACACAAAGGACACCGAGCACAAGTGCCTGTGAAGTTAACGAGAGCAGCCATCTCTGTACTTTAGAAATGACTTTCAACCTTTCCATATCTTCCTCCACAAACAGTGGTGACTTCATCCTGCAGTGCCTGACTTGAGGAAAACGCTTCCCCAGCCTTGCAGTGCTGACTACCCTGCTTTGAACAGACAGGCTGCTTTTATTGGCTCAGACAAAAATATGATAGTAAATTTAACAGCCTCTTCCCCTTGCCTCCACCCACACGTGGGATCACACTACTGCAACCTGACCTTGCAATGCCTCCCAGTTGTGTTGCATTTTCTTTCACAGATTTCCAGAAGTTCTTAATTTCTTCCCACTTCATCATGAAAACCCCGAGGTACGGCTGTGTCAGAATCTTGGCAGTGCCATTGGATGTACAAGATGCAAGACTTGAAGAAGACACAGAAGAGGAAATACAGAGAATATATTTGTTAGCGATGCAAAAAAAAAAATCCTCTTTGATTAATTTTGTTGTATGTGATGCAAAAATTAAAAGGGGATATGAAGCAAGATTTCAAAATTCATGTGTTTTAATGAATCACAAATTGAGAGATAACAGCCCTTTTACAGACCTAAATTATCCCCTGAGTTCTGCAGGAGTTTGACTATTAGGACATCCTGTCTAATTAGTCAGATTAGGTACATATAAATGGAGCCTAACAGAATTAAACTTTGATGAAGGGGAAAAATGTGTGGCAGAATATCTTAAATATCAGAAAATTAGATGATTTCACTGGCTGACAGAAGAGGTGTGTTACAGTTATTTTCAACAAAATGATTAAAGAGTTATTAACATAAAACAGTATATAGGCACATCAAAATGTGTTTTATTCAGTGGAGGGTCATTAACCACAAGAAAAATCTGTCTGGACAATGCACTTCAGCCAGATAACAGCAAATGTTATTCATGCTTCAAAAAGCTCATCGTTCTATTAACCCAACACTGAGATAGTATGTGTTTGCTCTCAGCAGAAATGCAATGACCTGAGGTTAAGGACCTGCATGTAAAAATCCAAGAATTTTTCAGGGGAATTACGATTTAGGCAAAGAAAAATCTGACTTCTTGTTAACCATCCATTTTGCTGTTGGAATCTCAAAAGTTGTTTCTCAATCTGCTTTATTTTTCATTAATGTCTCAGGAACACTGAATCTTTCAAAGAGGCTCCCATGCTCATGATACTCTGAAAAAAAACCAAAGCAACTCCTGGTGCTTGGTTTTACTGCACATAGATTACAGCTTGCAAGAGCTTCATGCATCTTCCCTGATGAAGTCAGCAGTGCAGTCCAGATATTAATCTCCAGCCCCTGCTAAGCTTTTGTTGAGACAACAGTTAGTAAAGTCCTCTGAGACTGAGATTCTCTCGGTGTGCATTCACCCGTGTCACATAAAACAAGCCGTGCCTCTGAGATGGACAGCTGGATTGCTGCCACCCCTGCGTGGGAAAGGTAAGCCAGCCCTGGGGCTTGCACAAGGGACAGACACAGAGCAGGAGCAGAGCTTTGTTCTACAGTTTCCAGCTGGGGGAGCTGGGGCTAGGATCAGCAGTGCTCTGGCACAGGTCATCCCAGCTCGGTGTAATCAGCACATGCACTATGTACACAGCAATCTGACACCTTCACTGAGAAACCTCCTCCTTTGCTAATTGCAGATCCAGTAACAGATTCAAGTCACCTGGGCTAGTTGCAGTTTTATTTCTGTTGTAGGGGCTTAGACTGAGCTCTAGTAAATCCTTTTAGGCACTGAGGTGAGAGTTAAACTCCTTGAGAAGCATCCAAAATCCCAGAGTTGGATACTGTTGCATTGTAGAAAATAATGAAAAGCTTTTGACAGAAGTGATTGCATAGAGGGTAAGAGACAGGAGAGGGAAGCCTTTACTCAATGCTGTGAGAAATTACATCTTCTCCTTGAAAGCTCTTCCTTTTCTGCCCTATGGACAGGAGCACACATTTTTCTTCCAAAATAACACACAAACTGTACTTAATGTAGCTCTGTCCTGAGAAGCCACAGCTTTAAATCCTTCTGGCAGACAGGGAAAGCCAATTCAGATCTCCCATTTCCTGCACAAATCCTCTGGCCACTACATTAGTGTATGGAAGGATAGGAGTTCTTCCTTAGGGTGCAAATTAAAGAATGAGCAGCTGGAACTTGCCTGTGATCCTTTACTACGTGCACCCTGAGAATCTCTACCAGGAAATCTCCATAGGGATTTAAACAGGGCACTGACTGGATTTGCATCTAATTGTCCCCAAGAAATGTGAGGTAGTCTTTGATGTGACTGTAGATGTGTGAAGAACCTAAGGAGAAGATGTCTGCAGGGTCACAGAGTGCAGGATCACTTCTCTGAAATTGAGTAGATTGGTTCTGCCACGTCTCATGGGTCTGGCTTGGATCTGAGTGCCTCTGTCATGAAGTAGGATATGTGTTCCCATACTGGCCAAAGTACCTAAGTGGAACTTGTATCTTAACAGATTAATATTTTTATTCAGAAAACTGTGACTTCTGATGATAAGGAATGATAAAACTGAATTTTAAAATGTATCTAATTAATCTCATTGGGTTAAATGCAGCTATTAAGATAATTAGCATATGATTTATCAAGACTGATTATGAACTTAATACTTTCCCCACTCCATATCAGTGTTTCAGTTGCTCATAGGACACAGTCAGGTAGGCTAATTTGACACCACCTTTGCTGTTTTGTTTCACTCACAGTAATTAACCTCTCAGCATCTGTAGCTGTTTCCTCCTCTGTGGTTAATGCACATCTAAAGTGTCCAACATGCACTATTTCCCCAAAGTGCTATATTATTTCAGCTTGGCCTCCAGCCAACCTTTTAATACCCACCCTTACCTTTCATTCAACTTTTCCAATTGCTGCTGCAAAAGAGCAAAGGTAGTAAGCAACTCCATCTGAGAGAACAAAACAAAAAAAATTGATCCTGCCTGGTGCCCTTATGGACATTTGCAAATGTGTTAAAATTGTCCATGGAAAATCTGGCCCAGTAAAACCTCTGAGTACTTAGACCTTTGATGATCTTTAGGAATCACTACGAAATTATTTCAGTTCTTATGTTCAATGCTATAAATAAATATAGTCTATTTATCAGATGAATGTCTTCAAAAAGGGTCTAATACAAAACCCACATCAAGGTTAAGGGAAACCTTTCTAATAATTTCATCATTCTTTGGATCAAGTTCACTTGCTTTCAGGAGCATTTTAAACTGAGATGGATTATTTCTTTTTGCTCAGGGGTTAGTTTACATGAGGATGAAACATAGCATGATAAGTGATTACTAGAACAGTCTACGAGTGAAATATGAAGTGTAAGCTGGATTAATTGATGAGTTCTTCACTGCCTCTTTTTTATGTGAAAGAAAAAAAAATCTCTGTGAAATTATATCCAGTTAGATTGTACAAATGATAATGATGACAAAAGTTTTCAGTGATCTGGGATGCCTTAATCACCTCCTGATTAGTCAGAGAATATTTATGCTAAATAAAATAATCTAGCAATAAAAGAACAGTCTTCCACTCCCCTCAGAATCTCTGCTTGCTACCACACCAGCTTTGCTTCCATATGCAGAGTCAGGAGAGAGAGACAAGGTCTCCTGATTCCTCTAAAAACTGGAGGACTTTCCTGTTCACAGTTTGAGAAGAGGTCTTGTAGAATTACTACTAAAGCCATTTGAATTTAAGCATTTGAGCTGAGATTTAGCATTCTGCTCAGAGGTTTCACTGGACAGAATCTCTCACATCCCCAGAGCATCACAGTCTCAGGAGGATGGAATTTGACAGGCAGCTCTGTGGGGCCTTTCCTACAGCGGCCTATCTTGGTGCACAATGACACAGGAGGGGAAGAAAACAGCCAGAAAACAGGATCTAAATAATTCTGCATTCCTGTCTAAGAATGAGGAGGTGAGCAGTAACAGGGATGCACACAAGAAGAGCTAAGCTTGTAAACCCAACACGCACCAGTGACACACTTTGCTAATGGACCCTATACCATTTTCAAAATGATACCTTCTCTCTTCATGAGTAAAAACAGTAACTCTGTAAAGAAACTCATGCACAAACTCTTTAGCCTTCCAGTGTCAGCCTCACTGGCACTGAGTGCAAAGTTCGCATAAATTTAATTATCACAGGTCCATAGCAAATGAGATAGCCACTATCAAACATAAGCCAGTGAACAAGAGGCAAGTCCTATAAATAAAGTACAAATTTTAGTCATGAAGTATATAAACTCTCAGAAGCTGATCCCATTTAAGAAATTAGCAGTCTTGAAAAAAACAAATGGGTTTTGACCAAAAATCTGCAAGAGCTGGAATGCCATCAGTTGGGCAACTTTCCCCTCCATTCTGCACAAATTTGTCAATGGATTTACTTCCAGGGGCAGTAAGCATGGTAAACATTCATCAAAGCCTACACAGAGCTATAGATTTTTAAGGAAATCATAAATTCCAGGCCACAGGCGACTACTGTTGTTAGTATTTGACTTCTAACTTAATAGACCATTTAATAGCACCTAGCCATGTCTGCACTGAAGAAAATTCTCTGCAATATGAACCCAGAGACATTAAAAGCTAAACCAAAGTCTCTCATGTTGAGATTTTTTACACCACCAAACATGAACATTCCTCATTTTTCAACATTTGATTTCATTTGCCATGCAAGAATAGATTAAATTTGAGAGGGAAATCTGCAAACCTACCCCTAGAGCAACAATTAAGAACAACCTTATGTTCTGCTACTAAAGGACAGAGATATCAAAATTTCATTCCACAGCAAAATACAGTGTAAGGTTGTTCCAAATAAGGATTCTCAGAATCAATTTTTGATGAATCTAGGTCTTTTAGGCTTAGGTAATGGACTTATTTTGCATTATTTCTAATTGCTATGAAAAAGCCACCCCAAGGTTACTTTCTCTTCCCATTCTTATTTTCCTTCCTCAAAGAAAATTTTAGGTAGTTTTAAGGCAAAAATAGGAGCTCTTACCAGATCTGTTGTGAAGACCATGGGCCTGCCAGGGAGTCAGTGGCCTTGCTCTGGGGACGTGGGGAAGGATCAGGCTCTGGGCATTCCCCACAGCTTAGGGTGAGACAAAAGGTGTTTCCCATGAGGTTCATGTTAATTTATCCCAGTTCTGTTTTTCCCATTGGCCTGTTGGCCCAGCCCACCCCTGTTTTCCTTGTGTGGTTGTCTCCTGGAATGTTCTCCCCTCTCCTGATCCCCACTGGCCCCAGTTTGCTGCAGTGCTCTGCCCCTGTTATCCCATCTGTGCTCCCAGTTGGTTGTCCCTCTTCTGCACCACTTTTACCATTGTGTAAATTGGCCCCAGATCCCATTGGCCCTCGGCCCTCAGATCCACCCCTCTCATCCCACGTTTAACCCTCTGCCCTCATCTTATCCTCCGTCCCTAGAGCCCCTCAGTGCATGGCTGCAATAAAACCCCATCAGAACCCCAACCTTCTTGTCCTTTCACTCGTTGCCTTTCTCCTGCCATTGCAAGTGTGTGAGTGACTGTGAGCTGGCTGGGGACCTGCCCAGTCACCCCCTAACACTTTAGGGAAGGCAGCAGCCCCTCACCCACACACAGCTGCAATCTGTCATCCTGTTATGCCCCCACAAGAACACACCTGTATATCCTTTAATTTGTCACTAATCACAAATCTGAGTAGCTGAAGATGAGATTGCTTGGACAGAAAGCATTGAAGAAGGCATGTGTTGGGGGTAGTAGTGTGTATATATACACATAAATATATATATAGATATAGGTACACACATCTGTAGAGAGATATGGTCAAAGACAGTGTTAGATACAAAATATTGTTCCTCTGAGAAGGAATAAATTTGAGTATGACCTTTCATTTTCATCTGACCTTTCAAAAGACATGATTAAACTCTATCTCCTGGCAGTGCAATTGATCTTCCCCAAAGGGCCATTTATCAGAGAATAAATGGGGTTTGTACCTTGAAGTGTATATTTTGTGGCTTTTACATATTAATTGCTATTTTAAAAGAAGCTCTCCATTTTGAAAGCACCTCTGAGAATATAAAAAAAATAATAAAAAACCCCAACTCAGAAAGAGCTCCTGACTTTTCATAAATGTATCACTCTTGTAAATCTTGTCAGTTAAAAAACTAACTTTTGAGAAGAGCTATATTGAAATCACAAACAGAATTAGATGTGACTAGCAAGTTGTTTCAGCAAAAAGGGCCCAAGAAAAACTTGCTTAAACCAACATACAAGTACATGTCAATGCATGTAAAATTGGGCATTAAAATAAAAGTACGAAAGCTTTTCACCTCTCTCAGGGATGGTGGAACACACAAACACAGAATTCATTCCCTATGGGAGTGAACCTGGCAGGAGCTCAAAGCCATCCAGTGCTCACCCCTGACAAACCAGGCCTCAAGCCTTGGGAGGGATTCCTTTAACTCATGGCTAGTTCAAAGTTCCTCCCTAAGTCTTATGCGAATCATTATGTAAATGAGTTCTGACTTTTCTTCCCCCGTTGGTTAAATTTTCCTGCATTAATTTACATGTCCCTAATCCCAGTTCCTGACTGGATTCTTGCCCTTAACTCCACCCTATACAATGCTCTGTTTCCCCCATGTGCCTGTTCTAAGCAGTGCATGGAGTCTGTCCCTTTGTTATTTTCTCATGTTGTGAAAAGTTCTTATTTTTTGGGCAGACCAATTGTTCCCATCCTTCTTCTTTCTTTCACCATTCAACTCTCCACTGGTCCAGTGCTGGTGTTGTTGCCAACAGGACGGTGACAATTCCCCAGTTCCCAGGGCAGGCAGTGCTGAGCCATGCCCAGGACAGCAGGGCTCCACCACCTCTAACAGTGACTGGGGAACACAAACCCCATCGCTCCAAACCTCCCCCCTCCTCCTTCTCCCCAGATTTATTTGCTGAGCGTGGTGCCACATGCTCTGGGCTGTCCCCTGGGTCAGTGGGGGTCAGCTGTCCTGGCTGTGTCCCCTCCCAGCTCCTTGGGCAGCCTCTTGCTGCTGGGGTGGGTGAGAAGCAGGAAAGGCCTTGGCTCTGGGTAAGAACTGCTCAGAAGTTACTAACACCTCTGTATTAGCAACACTGTTTTCAACAAAAAGCCAAACCACAGCCCCATAACAGCTACTTTGAAGAAAATTAACTGTATCCCAGCCAAAATCAACACATATCAGAAAGATCAAGTGTTGGATTTTAACTGATTTCTGGGGGTTATGATGCTTGACAGCCTGGGCACGCAGACACCTACGTTCATTCTTAGTCCAGTGTGAATAACACCCCAAAACTGCTGTGAGAATCCTTGTGTTTGGACTTACAGATATAGGAACAGGCAAAAGTGTTCAGCGATTCCAATCTTGAGTCATAACTCCTTAACTCTAAGTGATTTAATCCATGCATTTTGACATTGTTTTTAAAAACAGCATTTATGGTAGAGGGAACCAAACCTTTTTCATAAGCAGTTCGATGCTAGAATCTACAGAATCAGACACTGGAGTCACTAATTCTACAAACAAAACCTAGTACTCCAGGTGAATTAAAAATAATTTTATCACTGCAGGTACAAAGAAATTTAAGTTAACCAGGAAGTAATTACCTGTGTGGTGCAGCAGAGGTAAAGTGATATCTAGATTTAACATTAATGTTAATTGAATTATACATCTGCTATGGGAGAAAAATAACTCGCTTAAACTCAAATTATGTTCTCTCAAATGCGATTATACATAACACATTTGCTATTCTCAGACAATCATAAAGCAAATATTATTTCATCAGATAGCAGAGTTACTAGGAATATTTACTGTAATGAAATACAGGAACAAACAGATAAACAAGAAATTGAGGGACAAATATTAACCCTCTGTACTGAGCTTTGCTTGAGTCCCAGACTAACAATAGGACTTGGGAATTAAGCCAACACAGCTTTTGAGCATATCCTTAGAGTTTTATGAGTCAGGCATTATACAAACTGCAGATTCTCGTGGACATAAATTATATGAAGGTGTCAGCTTGATAACCNAGAATTTCTACAATATAACAAAAACAAAGACAATTTCCCACAGATAACCAGGGTAAGAACCTCTCAGGGTGTTAATAAATACACCTCTCAGGGTGTAATAAATACACCTTTGGTGTGTTTGTTCTGGTTGGAGGGGGTTGCTGAAGTGCATTGGCTGGTGTCGTGTGGAGCCTCCAGCGCTGCTGGCTGCCTGTCAGGAGCAGAGCTCCTTGCCATGCTCTCACATTCGGTGTCATGCATACAGGAAAGCAAAAGCAGGAAAGATGCATGGATTATCAGAGACCTGAAGCATTCAATTGTTGAATAGAAGTCCAGTTTTCTCCAGGAGATCTTACAGCAGTGTCAGACTTTATACCCTCATTAACAGAAGGGACAGGCAAGCTGCTGGAGCACCAGTGACCTGCCCAGGGTTACCATGCAGATTTGGGACAAACACTGGGGCAGGGTCTATGTAACTGCAATAAACTACACTGAATCTCTGACAAGCACGTTAAAGGGGAAAGGTTAAAATCTGAGGAGAAAATCTCAGAAGACTCTACTTACAGAACAGCATTAATTTGAGGTAGATTAGTTTTGAAACCACATTGCAACTGAGATGAAAAACACACATTAAAACCTGCCTTGCTTTCCAAATGAGTGATGGGCAAAATTTCCTGTTCAAATGCACACGGGAAGGGATTACTTTATTGGATGCACTGGCTGCCACAATCTGCATTTCAGCTCTGATTTAGCAGCCACCAGCCGGCAACAGGGACAGCTGCAGCAGAGCTGATGCTCAAGCACAAATGCTCGTTAAGCTAATTGAGGTTAACTTCTAACTCAGTATGCAAAAGTCTCTATCTTGCCTGGCTTCAGTCAGGGGATATCATAACAAAAGCCCAATATGTTAGGAAAGCAACAGAACTGAATTGGGTGGAAGATGGGATGACAAAATTATTTGATCCGTAGAGATGTACAAATAAGTTTGAAGGAATGTTAAAAAAATATTGATTTAAAGGGAACGTGTTTAAGGAGCCCCTTTTTCTAATAACCTCCAACCTTAATTCTGCCCCTTTGTCTGGCACAGTAATTTACAGGACGATTTAAGAATTAATGTGCAGATTTTACACAATTTAATGTCTCTGACCAAAGTAAGACATAAACTGGCATTTCCAAAGTCAAAATGCTAAGAGGTTATCAGTAATATCCTCTACATTGTTGTATTTTGAGAAATAATAGCAATTTTGTTGAAGTACTCCATACCATAAAACAATCTGGCACCAACTATTTGTCCAAAGTGCTCTTTACATCACCACTTTTAGTTTTCACTATTTACACCACCAAAAGAGAATTTGAAATCATTTCCAGAAAACGAAAAATTACCGTAGAGCTTTGATGAAGGCCCTGGCAAGACACAACACTGTGAATCCCTCATTTGGTGTGAAATAAGGAACCTAGAAGAAATAGGAGATAATTAGTAATAATTCTGTGTTGGTATTCATTATGAAAAAAATGAGGTTGCTCATTCTAACAAGAGTGCTAAATTCAGTGAGTTCCAGGGTGCAAAACTCTACCACATTCTTAGAGAAAAAAATAACTGAATTCCTCAACTGTTAGGAGAGAGTAATATCTGAAGGGAGGCCACATATTCAGCTGGTTCAGGTTAATAGAGTCCTGAGAGAGTCAGTGCAGCTGCAGATTTGCACCAGCTGAGCATCAGTCTCACATCTCCTCTAAAGCAGCTCATTGAATCTTTGCACAGAGCCTCAGCGTTTCAGCAAGCTGGATGGGATTCTCACCCCACTTCAGAGGGTGATCCCCAGAGTGCAAGCACGAGATGGTAACAGGGGCCCTGGAAATACAAGGCACAGGATTAAACCAAAGGCTTTCAGCATCTTGGCAAAGAGTCAATTACTACAGGAATGTTACCTTGAGAGTTTGCTAGAGCTGCCATTAGGGCATAGCAAAGAGAAATGAAGAGGTATCACACGTAAAAATTACTTACATTGTAGAAGCACAGAGGTGATGGCAAGAGGGTATAAATGTGAACAAAAAACCTCCATAGAAATAGAAGGATCCCAGCATAATCTCCACAGCTTTGGTGGTGAAACTGCTGGTTTTTTTTTTTCAACCACCTTATTTTCCTACTTCAGTTTTTCACATGTCATGTGTTATGTTTATGAAGTTATTGGCTCGAGTAAATTAGAATTTCAGAGAGCAGCATATATATAGATACATGTGTTTTCTGCTCCAACCTTATCACATGACAGTGATTAATATCAGCACACCAAGTCAAAATAAACCTTATAAATATTTAATCTTCTTATAAATGCATTAATAAAGTAGCAGTACTAGGTGCAAGAATGCTGCAAAACCATACCTCTCTCCTATTTTTATTTTAGATTTCTTTTTGTAAAATCATGTATTGCATACAACATTTTTCAGTTGCAAAGATAGCAAATAATGTTAAAATCTGGGAAGATTCAGAGCAACCAGCAGCAAACTCATCATCTTGCAGGATTCCCCTGCACCAAGGGGCAGGAATCTGAACTCAATTATCTTCAAAGTCCTGGATATGCAGATAATCTTTGATCAAGTTAGAATTCCAGTTTAAACTTCCTTTTTATAACCCTTCACAGATTTTATTTTGACTCTTATTTAGATGCTGTTTGAGATGTGAGCAAGGATGTTTAACCAGTGGACTGAGGTGAGAAATCACAGTCATCAACAAAAGAGCCTTGGACCACAATGAGACAGACTGGGGTCCAGTACAGCCAACCTCTCCAGCAGCATTTTGACTGGTAACCCCTTGTAGACGGCTCTGAAGACAGTTGTGCTTCTAAACACCTCATCCCAAAGACAAACCAACAAAAAAATCCTTTTTTCACTTGGCTTCTAAGTGGTTCACTGCAGCCATCCAGTACACGAGAAAAACCTAACCTTTCAAACCTAAAAATACACTAATTTTTGCTACCCTACTATCATTTGGCATTGTCATAGCTCAGTGCAATTGGTTTGGTCTTACAGGGGCTAATGGGACATAGGGAGCCTGTGGGTTACAATACCAGCAGGTGGATGACAGCAATACAGGCATGATGAATATCCCAAAAAGTTCTTTGGGGCTTGCTCTAGACATTAATAAGTGGTGCAAGTTAGATGATCACTGCAGTAATTCAGCATTTGGTTTTATATATTTATATATATATATATGTATATATATTCTTGTTCTGCATGAGACACTCTTCTCAGGAGGAACACACAGGGGAAAAAACCCTGCACACTTTGATATGAAGTAAGAGCAGGGAATTCACCTTTTCTCACTGCTCACTTGGTTTCACACTCGTTTCCCTCCAAAGAGAAAGAGATTCTTCTCTTAGAGGATTTAGTAGGTAGTTCTGCACTGCTGCTCTCAGGATGGAGAGGAATGCTTTAAAACCATCAGCTACTGTCCAGAGGCAGCTGGGGAGCCATCATTCCCTTCACAGAGCCTTTGCCCATAGATCCCGTTTGGAGAAGATTGTGTGGCACAGCCCTCCAGGCTGCCAGTGTGTATAAGCCTCCTGTGAGGTGTAATCAAAGCACCAGTGTCCCTCAGCAAATATTACATCATGCCTGAGTGTGCCTAGGTCCAAAATTCAGCTTTAACTGTGACATCTATCCTCCCTGAGCTGCCTTGATGCAGCACTTAGATCACGCAGAGGCAGACAGAATGACTTTGCCAATAAAAATCTGCTATGCAAACTTTCTAGTTAGAAAATCTCCCCTGCCATTTGCCTCCCAACCCAAACATTAACCCATGATTTCCCACTGTGGCTGAACATGCTTTCAAAGCTCTTTCCCAGGAGGTAGATTGGTCTGGACAGAATTAGTGGGGCAGGGAAGGGAGCTGCCTTCACGTGCTTTTGGTTCCTCTGGCACCATAAAGCACCAGAAAAGGAGATTCTTCTTCTGACCTTGAGAACTTTGTTCCTTGCCCTTATCCTGCCTTCATTCTGTTTGCCATGGAATGACCATCCTCACTATTTGCCGAATTAAGCAATAATTCCAGTAGGCATTGTGACTATATTGTCCTTCTACAAAATAAGAGTTAAATGCAAATCTTAAGATGTGAAAAGCGGGAAGGCAGGAGATATTCAAAGCATTAGACAAAACAAATAGTGCATTTTTAGAGGATTAAATCTGTTCTTCAGGTATGTGTCACATGGGACTGAAGGTCAAGTCCATTCAGCCACCTGAGCAGTAAAATAATCTCCCAGAAGTACCTTGCTTGCAGAGACTTCTTATTATTCTGAAAGAGAAATTATTAAGGGGGAAAAAGAGGAAAAAAATTCAGAAGCCCAACTTTTTCAGGGATTAGTTCTATAAATATAATATCATTCAAAGCCCATTAGAAACATAAAATATTTCAGCTACTCTGAACATGTTCTATTTTTGAAATTCAGGTATTATTCCTCTCACTAGGGTAGCACTGTGGATTTGTTTTAGCCGGTTATATTAAATCAATGTTGATTAAAAATTCAAAAGACTATAAAAGCCTGCATGTGCCTACAGCCTGTTTGTAAAAGTTTGCAGTCACGAGAGTGGAAAGAGTGCTGGAGCTGACAGTTCTGTGTGGAAGCTGAAGAGGCTGCAGGCTGCCTTTCATCCTTGCAGGATACTGTGCAATACACACTCGGTGCAAGTTGAGGAAATGAGGGATCAGTTTGTGTATGTGAATCAAGGTCCCTTCTGTATGTCCAAGTTAAAAACCCTGCTTAACTGAACTTCTGTGGCACTGCAGCTGCACATGTGATGGAATGGTCCTTCAGGGGAGCTCCCAGTCAGGAGTAACCACAGCTGTCCTAAAATATCCAGACTTGGAAGAGAAACAATTTAGCTTCTAGTCAGATCCACTGTGCAAGCATCAGGTAAATCAAAGAGGATGCATTTCTCAATGATTGCTACAAAAATTCCAACATAATTGCTGTCAGAGCCCCATCACTTTTTATTACAGTACTAGACCCCCACCAACATCAAAAGCACTTGAAAAATTGTGAAGGATGCAACATTCATCTGATACATTTCTTACAGTTCTTATAAGGTTTGGTTTTTTCCTTCAGATCACAAATCAAATAAAAGGGACACTGACGTTTGAGAACATTCACTTGATTTTCTGATTTCCTAAGAACAACAATTGACAAGCAAAGTGGTTCTATCACCCTCTTTGAAACAGGGAAATGAAAATCTCTGATTCACGTTCATTGAGTTCCTCCAGAACTTACAGGTCGCCCAGTATGGAAAAGAGAAAGCAACCAGAGAATCTGTATATTGGAGTAATTGCTGTCAACATATCCTCATTACATTTTTTGACGAAACTCTTGCCATTACTAGGAGCACAAGTACATCACAAGACATGGCAATATCCATATAAAGTGGCAATATCAATATAAAATTATGTTGGAAAGAATAAACAAGGTGATTCAACTTGAATGGGTTTACATCAACAAACAACTGGCACCAGCTGATGATCAAGTTAAAAATCTTAACACAGCCAGTAAAGACTGGAAATTACCATAATTTTATGAACCCTATTTAACACCTCATCAAGGCTGCCAAACAGCAATCCGTCTTCCAGAAATATTATTTTTTGTATCTCTGTATTCAGGAATCTCCCACAGGCAATGCCTGCCATCACAAATGGAAAGCACTTCAGTAAGAGACTCTGCCATCACTGCAAACCCAACCACTCCCAGCTCAGGCAGTGTGACCTTTTCAAAGGGTACCTGCATGTCACCTCACCATTAAGTACTGTACCCATAATCTGCCCGCCACTCTGCAATCTAAAAATATTGCCTAAGGCCTTTGTTTCCTTTTCTAGTCTCATAATTGCAGTCGGTTTCTGCAGCAGATTCTGACATTCTCCTGTGTGCTAGCTGAACTCATTCTGTCATGAAAGGTCACAACGTAAACAGCTTCAGAATGTCAATAGGTGTTTAAAGTATTCCATCTCAGCCCCAATTGCTTATGTGCTAAACCATCAAGTGTTGGTTCTCAGAGGTAATTAACTTTAGGATAGGCAACTTGAGCTCATAAAGGGAAAATTTTCTCTTTCTTACCTTCTTCGGTAAAAATTTGAGTACAAGTCACATTGACCATTAGCAGTTATTCAGAGTAAGATGAAGATTATTGCATTTCCTTAATCCTCCTTAGCAGTTCCATGATGTGTATTTAATGAGAGTGACATTTAATGTGTTTATATTTTGGGAGCTTGGCTTGCTTAAGAAAAGAGGATGTCGTGCTACAGATCCATTTAATCAGCCTTTCTCTGATTTACCACAGTCCTGCAAAGGAACTCTATTACAAGCCAAAATAAATCATACCTAATGCTATATAACATTTTTTTTTTCACATGTGAATTTTCAGCGGCACTTTACAAAAACAGTTTAGGTTCATTATTTCTAGTAAAAAGAAAACCTTGTCAAGCTGGCCAGTTTGTTAGTGTCAAGCCAGGAATATAATGCAGGTCCCCTGCAGGGATTTAAACTCAGCTGCCCAAGACCAGACTAATACAGGCCAGACAACTGAAGAATGTGCAACCACAACATGGTAGAAAAGAAGTGAATTTGTGAGGAAATCGCAAGAAAAGGAAACATTTGTGATTCTCAAGTCCATTTTCTGAATAAAAAGGTTTCTGCAAATCGCTCTCTTCATTATTTGATGTGCTAAAAATTAAGAGGAAAATTGATGTTAAATTTAGACCAGAACTGAAATATATTTATTAAACTATACCCTGCATTCTCCAAATTTAAATTCTTTGTTGACGAAGAGTTTTGTTTGTATTTTCCTCTAGGATTCCTTTTTTTTTTAAAAGAGAGGAACAATAAAAGCAATTCTAGTTCTTTTTTCCATTGTTTTATAGTGGATTTAGTATTGTTTTTAACACTTCACTTTGAAGTTCAATAATCTTTGATGAAGTTGAGTTTTAAGAGTTCATTTTGGATCCACTCTATTCATTAAAATAGCTGCAAAAAACTTATTCCATGTACCAGATCACCTATAAACCACATACATTTTAAAATTCAGTTTGAAAAAAGAAGCCTACCAGAAAAATCCCATTGAGAGTATCATGAGAGAGTGGGAGAACTAAATACATATTATTTTAAAGCTTGTGAGCTTATTTGCTCTAAAAATAGAGATATCTCTACATTGTTTCTTTCCCTTTTTTTTTTCCAGTCTAACAGAATAAAAAAATAAAACATTTCTTTTCATGTTCTTAATCAGTTCAGTTAGTGCATGCTTGTTTTTAAACACTACCTTCAAAAACGCTGAATAAGACCCAGATTTGCAGAAACAAACAAGCACCAAAATGTTATGATCAAATGCAGGGCATTTCAAGTCAGAAGTCCTTCTTGTTTGCAAAGTGAGGAGCAACTGAAAATGGAGTTTACAGAGAAGCTGCATTTCAAGCCCAACTTTCTGTTTGGTAGATAAATGATAGCTCTCTCAGTGTACACTACAGCAGTTTAATTGAAAACAAACAAAAAGCCAGCTAGCCCCTGAAAAACAAATAAGAGACAGAATAATGAAATAATCCCCACACACTGCCCCAGTTTGCCAGGCAGTGTCTGTTGCTTTTATCCAGAACATGCAGTTTAAACATTTTTGCTTATTTCTTGCTTTTTTCTTTGCAAGAACAGACAGAACTGACTAGAAGTCTTCTCTATTAATATTCCGTATGCATGCTGTGCTCTAGCTTCCATGTTAAAAATATATAAGGCTAAATTAAAAACTGCTGCAAAGCCTTTTGGTGGCAATCAGATAACTCTCTATGTAAAATATGATTTTAAATGATAATATTTTCCACACATTTCATATCAGTAATATAGCTGAAGGATAAAAGAAGACTACATTTTGATAATTATCCTTTATGGACATTCCGTGTCAATGTTATAAATAAACTGTATTTCTAAATAGCATTGAAAAATACAAGTACTGAGTCATAGCTTCAGCTGGTACAAACAGTAGTGAATCCAGCAATTTTCACCAGTTTGAGTGTCGTGATCAAATGAACAGCTTTTCTCTTTAGAAGGAAAATAAACCCTTGCAAAGTACTTATCAGACTACTCAATAAACGCAGTGAACTAAACTCTGGTGTTCAGCCAAAAGCAGACCAAGTCGACAGAGTGAAATAAACCCAGTTTGTGGGAGATAATGGTGCCAGGATGTGGTGTTGTTTTGTTCAGAAGAAGGGAGAGCAAAAGGAAAGGGAAGCTGGCAAATTTCACATGTGCATTGTACTTGTTACAGCCACAAACTCCAGAGAGCTCTGTCTGAAAGTGAGCAGGGTTTGGGGAAGCTCGCTGACCCCAGGGGGAAGATGAATCTCAAAGTGAGGTGGTATAACAAGACCATCCTAAGGTATCACACTTCAGGGAAATGCATTTTAACTGCCTTAGTCCCAGGTCCTGCCGTCAGCAGGGGGACAGTGAAAGAATCTTGTCCTGCTTTTTGGACTCCTGTGTCCATATCTCCCAAATGTCCTGGGCAGGGCATCCGTGGCTGCCTCACCTTCTGCATGTGGCCTCGTCACACCCCAGCGCTGTGTCTCAGCCTCCTGTGGCAGGACATGTGCCCCCTCCTCTCTCCACCACAGACATTGGGTGCACAAAGAGAGAAGCCAGGCTAAAATGGCCAGGGGGAATCTCTGGTGCCAAAAGGGCTCAGGCCTCGGCTAAGAGTCAGCATCTTAGTCTGGAGAGCAGACGTGGGAAGAGATACAGGAAATATTCATGACAGAGACACTGTTTTACAAACTATAAAAGCACACAGTTATTTATCACAGAGGTAGAAGCCTTTACATGCACACCCAGAAGTGAGGAACCTCTGCCCAGAGTTTGGATGCAAATCCGTGGTTTCCTTCCTGGGAACTGGGGGAAAGGATTTTGATGTGTGCTACACCAACAATTAAATGGTAAATACATTGAATCCTAAGCTTATACTACTTCTACATCAGCTGTAACTGTAAAAGGTACCTTATTGTGCCCTGTATGTTAACCTACTAGAAGTCCTTTTTTCTTTATTTTTGTTCTTACTCCTGTGTAGTATATGGTCTCTGTTAAGCTTCACATCTGTTAGTTTTGTGTTTATTAAATAAATAATTCATTCTATAATAGACCGAGTCAGTCATTATTAAAGAACTTGAGAATGAGAGTGGGTTTTGGGATGCTGACTGCCTCAATAAAGTTACTGCCTGCTGCCAGAGGCCTGGGCAAAGGACTTATATAAACCCCCAGTTCCATTTGTAACACTTCCCTGGGATGCTGCTGGAAATGTGCTGCCAGCACTGTCAGGGGCACTTGGGATTATCCTTCCCAGCAACAGAACTCCTGGAGTTCCATGCCTCTCCCAGAGCCAGCAGTGCCATTTCCCAGGCAGCTGCCAAAGCAGGGAAGAAGAGCCATGGGGCTCAGGCTCTGTGCACCCACACCTGCCCCAGCCCTGGCCCCAGAACGGAACATTCCAGAGCTGGGCTCCCCAGGCTGCACAGGGTTTGGTCCTCTGCGACCTCCAGCAACGCAACTCCAAATCCAGTAACTCTGGGACTGGGCTCCCAGAGTCCAATGCTGAGCTTGGGACAGCAGATCTCATAAAAGTGTACTCAGAAGGGCTCAGAAAATCCTTCCTTTGCAGAGAAGGAGACTATAACCTAATCCATCATCCCAGGATTTCTTTGGCTCTGTTTTTACACGAGGGAAAGAAAGCCATCAAAACTACTGTTCAGCTGTACAGGTCTATTTTTCTAAAGCAAAAAATTATTCTTATGGGCCATCAATATATCTGCACAAAGGTTAATAATTGTCAAGCCAGAAAATAATGGGCATACCTAGATAATAATTTCAATTTTAAAAAATATTGGCCTAACTGCATAGTAAAGTTTACCAATTCTTCACTCCAGCTACAGGAGGTAAATTTCTAAATAAATGGTTGTCTTAGTTTGAAAGACAGGTTCTGCTAGGGGAAAGCAGGAGCGTCCCTTGGAATGGAGAATGCCAAACCTCCTTCCTCCCAATTGTTATAATTTTGAAATTAAGGGGCTCTCAGCAAAGGTGTGAGGATGGGAATAACAGGGCAGTGGCTCCAGCAGGGCAGGGCCAGACGAGGCACACACGGACAGACAGACAGACAGACAGACAGGCAGAAAGACAGACAGGCAGGCAGACAGGCAGGCAGACAGACAGACAGGCAGACAGATAGACTGACAGACAGACAGACAGACAGACAGGCAGACGGACGGGGATCGGTCACTGCCAGCTGAGCTCCAGCGGGGCCGGTGAAATCTCCCAGAGCAAAACTCCCCAGAGCGAAGGGCGCCGCCCTCTGCCCCGGCTGCAGCCGCTTCTTTTGTCTTTGTTAAGAACCCAAAACACCCGGTAATCAGCTCCCAGCAATTTATGGGAAAAAATCTGTAAGAAAGAAACCCAACCCCTCAACAATGGTCGTTCTACTTATTTTGAGAAAAGTATCCAGGATGAAGAAGCTATCAGAAATAAATCAGAATAAAGAAATTCCTGTGCCATACACTATGAAGCATTACTATGTAGTTTTTAAAAGACATATGAAATTAATTTTTACTGTATATTAGGGTAGCTTTATTATGCATTTAATAGTAACAGATATTAAAATATCTGACTTGTTTATGAGTTTCAGGCTCAAGAAAATAGTTTGCATCATTCTGAGAACCAAATGTATATAGTAACACAAATAGAAACTAAATCATAGTTGTTATAAACATGAGAATGTAATGTAAAGTTGGGCTGGAATATTAATCTCTTCCAAGATGCAAATGCACTAATAATGCAAAATTTCTCTTCATCACTGAAGCTGTTCACACCAGAAAACTCCACCGAGTCAGATTTCACCAATGTAAGAAAAATTGTTATTGGACTTTTCCGGATAATTAAAATTTGTGGTCTTTCAACAGCCACAGAGCTATTTTCTATTGTCATGGCAGGTCTAACCCACAGTACTGGTGCAATGGACTGAACTGAAGAATGCACTGCCAAGAAAAATGTATAAAATACCTTTATTACACATGATACTATGAGAATTTGGTTATTGCTGTCCAGTGCTGCCATAGACAGGATAAGCCCCAAACATATCCAAATTAAAACAACAGATTTTTGATGTTTCCATCTGTCTATCATTCCCAGACAATAGACTATTGTCAGAGTCACATGAGCTTCCTCAGGATCTGCTTTTCCTTTTAGTATTGGGCTCTGTGATCAGAAATGAACTTTTTCTGAAATGCATCAATTCCATACCTGATGATAAATTCCACAAGTCTTGAGTTTAACCCTCAGTGCCAATGCAGATTGAACAGAGGGTGTGGATGGGTGCGTGGCATACCTGAGGAATGCAGCTAATGTGCTGTGAAATTCCACAGCAAATGCAGATGTGAACAACATATAGACTCAGTGGTCATTTAGCAAAGCCTTCAAGACTACTCAAAAATCACTGTCTCAGCACCGAAAGCAACAGATTACCTCTCTATTGTTAAATCATTAAACATGGTGGGTTAATGGATCTATAATGAAATAGAAGATCAGCATTTTATAATAAGTATAAAACATTCAAATTTGCCTAGAAAGCAACACAGAGGAGTATGTGGCACAGAAATTGAGTACTTCACAGTAATTTTAACCCAAGCAACTGATCTGGACAAACACAACTCCACCATTCAGACTTGAAAAATTCAGATTGGTTTTGATTATTTTGTTTCATCTATTAAAATAACCCTGTTAAAGTAACTCTGCTAAGTGTTTTAAGGAAATATATGTGTCTATCATGCGTGTCTAACATTGTTCTATATTATATTAAAAGTATGTATGTAATTTCCTTGACAAGATTGACTTTGGCAGCTTTTTTCAGGGGAAAGACCAATTCAAGGAAGTCTCCTCAGTGAAGGAGCACAGCTGCTTTTTGCAAGAGGAATTCAGCTGGAATGGGAACACGGCATCAATCAAGCAAACCTGTCCCTTTCACATCAGTGACTGACATGACAGTTTCTAGGTGTTGAGGGAGCTTATAATTTGCTTCCTTGTAGCCTGGTGGTTGTTTTTATTTTAGTTTTGGGTGGTTTATTTCTCATTGGCTTTAGATTTCTTTTGGCAATTTCAATTTACTAGGAAATCAAATCAAGCATTGCAATAAAATGCTTCTCTTTTTCTTTTCACTGGGTGCACACCTGTTTCTCTCTGCAATATGCCCTAGAATCATCCTATTATTGCATTTCTAAAGGAAGTTTTGCTTTCTTAGTCCCCTACATAATATAACATCCAGCATAACAGAACCATCTCCCTTGTACATCTCAGACAGCTCCCAGGGGAGAGCTCTGAGATGTTCCAGCCCAGGTAAATTTGCCCAGCTACTTTAGCAGATGTTACACTGTGTGCAGTCTCTCAGCTCATTGCTCACCTGGGAATGAAAATCAAACCTCTTCTTTCAGATCCATCAAGATTTTATTACTTTCTTCACTGTACAGAAGGGATAAAAAAATGGGAATTCTAGGAACAGTGTTCCCTTTTCCTCCTCAGCCAGGAATCCATATTTGGCAGGATGACAAGAAAGAGCTGGCAGCTGCTCTTGGTGGTGAGTCAAGGCATCTGCATCGCCACAGAAAGGGAGTTCCTAGAACCTCAAACAGCCTTCCCAGATGGGGAGTAAGGAGGAATTACCTCATGCCAATTTATAAGCAAAAAGAAAAAACTTCAGGATGAATTGATAAAATGAACTGTAAAGAAATTTGTTTTACTGATTGAGCAGTTCTATTTCCTTAACTCTCCTGAATTCACTGAAGTTGCTACATATGGGGACCGCCTTTCACTTCAGTTTCCTTTTGCATCCAGGAACTCTTCTAAGACAAACATCAGACCCTTTTCCTTACTCTTGTCATTCTCTCTGATGCTGTCCTGGTTTGGCATTGATTTATGTTTTGGTATGGCGTGATTCCCTGTTTGGGGCCTTGTCAGCTTCCTGTGGACCTGCCAGAGAACCAATCAATGATCAATTTTGAATATTGACACATGATTAAACCAATGAAAGGGGTGGATATGCCTTTGTGAACACATTTTAAGATTAAAAGCCCCGGGAATAGCTCTCTGGTTTTTCCTGTCTGAGTACAGGCAACAGGCCAGGCCGGCCCCTTTGCATGGCTGGACCAGGGGCTGGATGGGCTCTGCTGTGGGGCCAGGCCAAGGCTGAGCTGGGCCAAGGCTGGGCCAAGGTTGGGCTGGGCTGAGGCAAGTCCAGGCCAAGGCAGGGCCAAGGCTGGGCTGGGTCAAGGTTGGGCTGGGTCAAGGCTGGTCCAAGGCTGAGCTGGGTCAAGGCTGGGCCGGGCCAAGGCTGGACCAAGGCTGGACTGGCCCAAGGCTGAGCTGGGTCATGGCAGGGCCAGGCCAAGGCTGAGCTGGGTCAAGGCTGGACTGGCCCAAGGCTGGGCTGGATCAAGGCTGGACTGGCCCAAGGCTGAGCTGGGCCAAGGCAGGGCCAAGCCAAGGCTGGGCTGGGTCAAGGCTGCGTGCTGCTGACATCTTGCTGGCACAAACTCTTCCCTGCCACCGACCCGGGCCAAGCTGGGAGGTGCCGGGCCCCGGGATCAACTACAGGACGGGCCAGGCCAGGTCTGCCATGGTGGACTGGGCTGGGCCCCAGCAGCTCCCAGGCAGGGGCAGGGAAGGACATCAGACCCCCAGCACAGTCTGGAATCCACCCACACATCTCTGTGCTCGCTTCGCTTGTGAAGCGGTCAGCGTTTTCTTGCGTTCAATAAGGCCTCATGTTCTTTACTGGAATTCATCTGGATTCTAAACCTGTAAAAACACAGGCAAACCCCTGTCCCAAGTTATTGGACGAAATGGGCCTTCAATTTGTCCTGTTTCTGGGTTTCTAAACTGAAACGAAAGGATTTATTTCAATTTTGCATGTGTGGTGTTGGAAAAATGCCTGAAAATTGGAGGGTCTGGTTCTCAAAAAGAATTATTCAAAAAGTTATAAGAACAGCTGCGGTAAAAGCTGTGAAAGATGGGAGGGATTCACAAATGCAGATTCCTAGGTGGCTGATGTTTGTGGAAATTGAAGCCTCAAGAGAACTGTTTTCTTGTGGAGAATAATCCATAGCATAAAAAGAGATACTCCTCTCCCTAAGTGAACTGAAGACTATTCTAGAGGTGGAAAATTGACTGAGAATTCTGGGTATTGTTTCTGTGTGTTGTCAGTGGATAGAAAAAGAAGACATGGGAGAAGGAGGAAAAGTGTTCTGAAGGTTTTATTCTTATTCTTATTATTCTTCTTTTACTTCTGTTAATAAAATTTTCTTTATACCTTTCAAGTTTAAGCCCACTTTGCTCTTCTCCTAATCCTATCTCACAGCAGAAAACAAACTCACAACAGATGCTGAGTAACTTAGTCCACTTTTTAAACTACTGGGTATTTTCAGCCTTCAATTAATTATATAAATAGTAGCTGCAACTATTTTATTTGTTTTGCTTGAAAAGACAAATAACAGAATATAATGATGCAGATTTTTCTTTTTTAATTAAAAATAAGAAGCTTGATAGGCACTGCAGGATTGAAAAATGTAAGTAATTTAATTTCTCCTACTGTTTTTTCTACTGCTGTTGCAGAAATACTTTTTCCAGCCATCAGCTCTCATATCTAAATTTCAATATCAGTGGCATAATTTGAAGTCACAGAAATGCTGCTGAATTACCTCATCTCTAGGAAAAGATAAGCAATATGATTGCATTGTATCTATGTATGATTATTAAGCAAGTAGTTGAATGGTGTAAGACCAAGAACCAGAAAATTATCCGAAGTATCTCATTATACAGTATAATTCTTCCAGATGCCCAATTCAAAGACCATAAAATGTTCATTTTCTAAGTCTTAGAATATGTGTCATATTCAGATTTCTTTTAATTGAATAAACAAGATTAGCTGTGTTGCATCTTCAGTGTCTTTCCAATTTTATCTGCAGACTTATTAATATACTCCCTTTCACTTCTCAAACTTGTGCTTTGTAGAATGAAGACTCACTTTGCAGATTTTCATTACATCTTGCTTTTTTGCAATATGTGAGAGGATTGCAATTAACCTGTAATTCTCCTGCTTTTTTAAAAATTTGGGAAACACACAAATAACATTTGCTCTTCAACAGAACTTCATGAAAATTTCTAAGAGATCTTACATACTTCTGCGCAAGAACCTCACAAAAAATTATATATGGATGGCACAAGTAATAGGAAAAATAGGAAATCATCATATAGGTTGCAAACAAACAAAATATATTCAACATAACTCAAAAGGGAAACAGAGAAAAATACTTTGAGTTTCACAGACCTCTCAGCTACAGTGAGTTTTATATTTATTAAACTATAAAATAAAAATTATATTCAATTATGTAGGGAAAACAATTTTTTAATGGCAAGTAGAGGGTGTATTGGAAAAAAATTGAAAACCAAAATTTTATCTTGTAAAATATAAATGATAAATTGAAATTAAGAGGTCTCATGAGATTTTCCCTTTGATTTGGGGAACAGCAAATCTCATGGCAAAAAACAAACAAAACTATATTTTTAAAATTATTATCAAACATCAGAAATGGAACAAAATGTTTGATTTTGAGGTTCTACTTTATAGAAATCTTCATAATGGCAAAAATATATGACAGATTGTAAAATATTCATGGAGTGCTTAACTTTCTCTGGGACAAAAAGATGTGAAACTGCAGAGTCACCCATCCATGTATCCATGAGATACTCGTGTAGATATCTGATGTTGAAGGTTATGTGTTTTAAATTTCCTGATAGTTAATTATTTACATTTATCACAACCAATGTATCTCATTAATTCATAGTTATGGCAAAGATTTCTTTGGTAAACTTGTGAATTTGGATGTTCTGGCATAAACATAACTCAAAATGCAGGAACAAAACTCGACTGGATCACATAAATAATTATGATTGGGGGAAAATTTCAATCCATTTCCAGCGTGCTTGAGCTACAGGTTTGGTGCTCAGCATGTGATATTGAAATATGAAATTTAACAATTCAAGGAGATAAAAGAGCAATTCACAGTTCCTAGAGTTACCTCCATTATAAAACACCACCACCCTACTTATTTCTGAACATAATCTCTTGTTAAGGTTTGCTACCAACATGAGAGGTATTTATGTCTTTCTATAGATAAATAATGCTCAGATGACAAGAGCATGAAGCACTGCTGAGAATTTCCCCATAAACTGTTATAATTCTGGTAAATGTCTCTTATGACTGTTGTGGACAGCCCAGTAATTCTAATAATTTTCTTATTACCAGGTGCTCTTTGCCTTCACACTTTCTGAATCACTAAAATTCATTTTCAGTCTTCAGAAGTGACAGAGAGGGAAGTTTCTACTGACAACTCATAGAAATGGACACGATAATGAAGGTAAATTAATGTATTATCTAAAATACTTTAGAGCACTGCTGTTATTGATATGATATACTTTGTTATTTTAAATAACAAGACAGATATCATCCTGAGAGCACTGTGAGCATCCAGGACATTAGTAACTGCAGATAGGCAGTTGCAGAGTTCTGACATTTTCATTTATAACTATTTCATGGACTGACATTAGGGTTTGGTTACATTCACAGTCTTATTTGAAAACAGTCTTTTTCTTGAGAACCTACACAGCAGAAGTGGAAAATACTAAAGCCAAAAATATATAGAGTCAGTGAGTATACAGACAAAATTTCAACACTGAAAAAGAAAACAAGAAAAGCTTAGCACCACCTTGTAGAAATGTGCTGGCAATTTTTGAATATAGTGGTAAATAAAAACTAGTCACTAGATGAGGAGTTGTTTTATACAGGCAGGAATTTTAGATGGGATATATTGGAAATGCAGCTCAGATGGAAATCAGGGCCTGGAAACCACCCACAGCACACTGAAATACAACAATAAAATCAGCTCTCCCTATTGACTACCTTACTCAAGGTAGTCTGAGTGTCTCTTAAATGACAGAAGATATTTTTTGACAGCCACAACCATGTGATGCCAATAGAAATTTTCCTGTTAATATCAGAAAGCTTCAGATCCGCTGTGGGGTTCTCCAAAACACACTGAGACTCATTGTGATTATTCTGCATTTTGTCAAGGCTTCAGTTTCCCTATAATGGGCTCAAGGACGCCTTGAATTTAACTTTGACAGGCCAAATCCCCCTTCCATTGGGAACAGTAAGGAAAAAAAAGCACGAGCAGGTACAGCTGGTTTGCACCTCTCATCCCTTCAACAGCAACAATTTCAAGGGCTGAGGGATCTTTTCCTCATGTCGTGCTGCTACTTACAGTACATGCATAATGTTTTCTTTTATTTTGGTTAATGCTTATTACTAATGTATGTAACATGTGGTAGCCTGTTATAAATTCAATTAAATGTTAATGTAAACATCTTCTTGACTTCATCTGTATACTGATATTCAGCCCAAGAACTAAAATTTTTACCCTGTGAGTTGTTTTAACATTATGTGCCCATCCAAGGAGAAAGAGACAAGGGAAAAGAACCTGTTAAATTGACACTGGGCAGCTACAAACTTCTCTGAGTCATTGACACTATAAAAGATACCTGTATCAAAGCAATTGAGATTAAAGGTACAGCAGTTAAAACATTTCTCACAGGGCTCAGGAGGACCAGTGACTATTAAGGCATAAATAATAACCTCAAAGAAAGTACAATGGGAGATATCACAGTGTTTTGAAACTGCAGAGTGAAGCCACTTTATGGGCAGGAATAGCTACACTCACTGGACATGTTCAACTTGTAAAAAATGACACAATTCTTTGACACAATCACAGGTCACTCATAGAAGAGTCACCCTGAGGAAGCAGCTCCTGAGAAAGGCACATAAATGGTAGTTTCAAATGTTACAGATCATATAAGAAACAGAGATGGCCAAACAAGCATCAGCAACCTTGGAAAGTGAACCATTACTTAAATACATCTCTGAATCCAGGAAAAGCTTGGAATCATTAGAGAAAATGTGCTCTGTTCTATCATGCAAGAAAGCAATTATCACCTTCCTCTTAATGTAATTTCAAAGCTTGATGTCAGACAAACTATCTCAAAATTAAACAGAGCTTCAGAAAGCAGAAAAGTATTCATATGAACTTGTAGAGAGAAGGTAAGAATACCCTTAGTCACATCAAATACAAGAGCCACCTGCAATCTCCTGGCATGCTGGAGATCAAGAAGTGTTTCCCCTACGTGGTGTAGTCTGCCAAAGAAACCAGTTGAAAATTCAGTTGCTGACAGATGAACACGTGTGTTCTGACTCACATGAAAACCCCTACATGACTCTAAAGAATCACTGATGCATCCTATCAACAGTATATCCATTTGGACTCTAAAGCTCCAAAAGTCTCAATATCAAAATTTCACTGTGTGTGAGGTTTGTTTCTCCTCTCCACCTCAATATGTGGCTGGAGATCTGGCAATAAGAGTCAGCTCAATCCTGCCTTTTCCCCCTCGTCCAGTACTGTGCTTTTGATTGGCAGCCTCAATTAGAAGTGATGCCCTGCAATACTACTAATTATTGTCCTGCCTAATTCTTGTTAAGTCTGATAGAATTTAAGTTTGAAAAGAAGTTGGTGAATCAAAATAACTTGTGGTTGTTATGGTATCTGCTGACTTATTAACACTCTAGCATGTAGACTAAGAAGATAAAACAGGTCAGGGTGGATATTAAACTAAGGCTAATGCACCACACTAAAGGAAACATTTTAAGTTTTGTGAGTTATAACATTTAGAACACTGTTTTAACTGTACTAATTTTCTCACCCTCGGGAAGCAAAAATGGAACATCAGTGGTTTCTCATGTCAATGCTCAGGTTGGTGAAAATGTTGGTGGAATGTCTTGAGGACGTTGAAACTAATTGGATTAGTGCTTATATAATTAATAGGATTACTCTGACTCTGCACATTAATAGGATTTTTCCTTATCATGTCCAAGCTTAAATGTTATGAAACTGAATGTATACCTCCCCCAAGAACTCTGTGAATCACGACAGCTCCCAGTCTCATAATTGCAAAGCAGTTTCTCTGGAAGCTCCCCTCTGAATATACTTATCTGGGCTTTGCAACTCTTCTGAATAAAAATATAAGCTCAACCACATAAATGTTCTCCAGTGTCTTCTGTACACCTTTATCTGTTCTCAAATGAACTTTCCCAGCACATACCTACTTTACTGAAACAAGGTTTTCACTGAACACATAATACAAAGTTCTCTCCAAGGCTGCTTTCAAGATTACATTTTCCCCCCTACAACCAATTTCCAATCCATTAAGCTGCTCTACTTTCCTCTTTTCAGCAGCTATTTAACTTGGACATTAACCTTTGTGGCTGGTCACAGTCTCTCAAACACTTTGCTTTGCAACAGACTTTCCTAGGTCGTCAGTTACATTTTCCTTAGAGAAATATGATAGGGAAATCATGAATCCATAGCATGGTATTTTTGCTGCCATTTGTAGCTTTTAACCTCCCTGGAAGTTTTCATATGAAGCCCCTGAGAAACAAAATATTTTGGACAAAATACAGTGGAAATTAATCCAGTTCATGACTGTTTACATCACTTATTTAGTTGACAATTTGCATAGACAGAGCAGATCAATGCACACATCCTTGACGTGGCACAGTAACTGATTCTGCCTCTATTTCCTCAGCAGAACCATCATCCCCATAATAAAGGTTCATGACTTACTCTGGGAGTTTGAAACTTGAGAATGAATTAACTCACAGACTGTGCAAAACCTGTAAAAGCTGAGAAAGGATTAAGAGTATGCTGCCACTCTTTCTGGTGAAAGGGAGGAGTGGAATTTATTTCTTAAAAGCTGCTTGACTTCAGCAATAAGACCACCGTAGAAATTGAAGCTAACTTGCTGGCAGACCTGGCAGAAGACAATATTTGCTAAGCATTGGGTGTTTATATGTACTGGAGTGAGCAGATATATTTTTTTTTCATTACAGGATATCTGGATGAGTCACAAGAACTCCTAGTTAGAAAAAAAAGCCAAATACTTTCCACAATAAAGGATTTATACCTTCCTGAGAAGATGAGCTAAGGGCCCAAAACTTCAGAAAGATAAAAAAATCAGGTGAATCTTCAGAAGTTGTTTCTCTGCAGATGAGCAGGATCACAGTGTACAGCCAATACAAAGAAAACACCTGAATTGTCCTTCCTACAACTTAGAAGTGACACATATTGTCCAGTGAAATCCATAAAGGACCTTGGTTGGAAAATAACCTGTACCCTTCACTGGCACAGGGCAAAGCCCTTTTTAGAGGCTGCTCCTTGTTTTCAGCCATGCTCCATTTCTCAGTGAGTGCTAAAAGCATATTCTAGCAAGGCAAAAAGAGTTTGTAGGTGTATAAATTAAAGTGCTTGCAGGAAGATGCTTAGCCTATCCCTACAACCAACTTCTCATCTCAAATCTTCTCATAATTTTACCATCAGGGTAAAGGTAATTTTTTCAGGCAACACTGTACAAAAAGAGCATACCATTGAGAGGATGCATTCAAAGTCATAAGGAACATACCCTCATGTACAAAAGAAGACAAAGAGAATCCCATGTGGCTTCCCTATATCGGCCCCTTAAATTTTTTGTTTTCTCAATCTGTATTTCAGTCCTCTCTAGCCACAGATACAGCACACCCTGCTTGTATGATGTGCTTGGCCAAAATAAAAAAAAAAAAAAGAAAAAGCCACTTGGCACTTCATTTTTTTCTTTTTGATGTATATTTTATTACATTTCTGTGCATAAAGATGTTTTAAAATTAATTTATTATTCTTCTCATGTGTTTTTGATTGAAAAATCTGACTTGAAAATTGAGTTTTCCAGTTTATGTTTCAGTCGATCCAAAGTAACTCAGTATTGCTTCACGCATTTTGTCTGCTGAGAAATTGAATTGACTTGAGCAGAACCACATTAAAAAATAACAAGAGAAGATTACAGGAAAAGAGGAAAAAATGGTGTGATAATTACCACAGATACAGAGTGACCTTAATATTAATCTTTGATGTTACTCACAAGACTGAGGTTGCAATCTCATTAGGAAAAACCTAAACTTCTTTCTGTTTGTAACAATTATCTTGCAATTGTTTGCAGTAAAGGCATGATAAAGTAACATGGATTTTTTACATCTGTCTCTTGGTTTATCTGATTAAATCTGGAAAGGCACCAAACACAGAAAGATTACAAACAGTTATAAAAATAAATATTTGATCTTCTATTAAAATGAAGGCTCTAAAATTTGAACCCCAAGTGCTAGCTACATATTCCATCTCAATGCAGGCTGGAAACAAATCATAATGTCATCTGGAAAAAGTCCATGCCTTGTAAGTTTGCATAAAGTTCTGGTTTCATTTTTATTACTTCTGGTGCTGCTTCATAGATAAATATATTTTATTGTAATAGCAGTAAAGTCTTTTACAAAAAGCTATCCCCACAACCATTGCCTTTTTCAGGACAGAATTCAGTTCTGTTGAAGCACTGAACCATTCCAGAATCTCACCAAATAATAGATTCCATTAACATGGAAAACAATACAATAAAGTCAACAGAGAAATTTCTTGTTTCAAAGTACCTATTTTTAAAAGTTCCTTGGACAGTCCCTAAGGTAAATTCGGTGTGCAGTTCAAACATGTTCCATGTCCACGGCTGGTTTTTACAGAGATTGTAACATACATCTTGCAAGTACCACAGGTCACTGGAGTGCTCCCAATTTCTATTTTAAATAATACTCTTTAGATTCATTAGTTTGGCTAACTTGTACTATCTCCAGCTATAAAAGATTCAAAGATCCGCAGTTCTATTGCTGAAAATTAAATGTGAAAATATTGCAACTGAATCATTTACTACCAACTGTCTCTTTTCAACTGACAGCAGCTTATTTTAAGGAGAGCATATTGAAAGCGAACTGTTTCTCCTGGACTGAAGATCCTAGGAATGTCGCCCAGTGGTATGTTTGAGATGAAAAGAGATTTTATACATTAAGCAATTTTAAAAAATCGATATATTTGAGGAGAATCATCTTTTAAATTTTGAATAAACATATTTTTCAGTTTCTAGATCTGTGCAGGAAGAAATGGTGTTGTGTTGCTGGGAACCATTTTGTAGTGGCTTGACACAAATTAACATGAGATGGAGAGATCAGCAGTATTTTAGAGATAAAAATTTAAAAATGCATGAATAGTTGTATTATAGCACCTTCATTCCCCATATATTGAGGAAATTCAGACATATTTACATGGCAATGTGGGATATCTGAATAAAGACTAGAAGGGGAAACATTTTTTTAAACTATGCTTGTACAAAACAACAGATTATCCACAACATGCAGGTTTCATTTTTCTCCCTCAGTCCCTACAAAACAGTGTGTTCTTGCCACCAATTAAAATTAAATATGTGACATGTAGAGTCAAGACATTTGAGAACATTTCTAAAAGAGCACAAATGAGAGGATTCCACATCTTGTGTTCTGCACAAACGACAAGACTGCTCAGTAGGGAGGAGCAGGGTTAAAAGCAGCACAAGGACATTGCTGGAGCAATGAGTAACAATAAGATGGACAGTAGCAGAGCCACCATGGGAACAAAATGTTTACACAGGACAGAAAGGAAAGCTGACAGAAAAAAAAATCCTTTCATATACCTTGGTACTTTTCTTAACCATTTATATCCTTGGCATGCAGTAGCAGATGACCATTTGAAACTCTGCCATATTATTTGCCATTAAAACCTAAATATTCTACTTTAGATTTTAACTGTCAATTTGCCCCTCAGGCCTCCAGTATCCCATGTTACTCTAAACTTCATAATAGTTCTTAACAGAGTTTCATACTACTTTTTTCCTTCAGTTAAATTTAACAGAATTTTAATTAACTTCTCAGATCATAATATTTTCTAAATACTATTTACTTTCTTAGTTGGTCATTCATACATTAATAGTGAATAACTATCAGGTGTGATATACTTTTGTTAAGTTTTATTATTTTAGTCCTTCTTTGAGTAACTAAAAATCAAAACATGTTAACCATAAAACATTTTTCTGTCCTAGAGACCTCATCATAAAGGCCAACCTTCAAGTACTTGCAATTTAGTGGGCATAGTGGAAAAAAAAATTAGCATAAGGCACTCAATGTTGTATTGCAATTCAGAGTGTTAAATACCTTGGACTGTCCCCAGGAATGCATTAGCAGAGAAGGTGAAATATACTGTAAGAGTGGGGCTGGAAAAGAAAATCCTGATAAATTCCGAATTCCAGCAGGCTGGCAGTGCTGAGAGGCCCCGAGAATCCTCCCAGCTAGAGGAGAGTGTCACACCCCTGCTGCAGAGGGAAACAGGCAGCTGCTGTGGGCACACCCCCATCTCCCTATTAACAAAATCACTACACCAGGTGAGATCAGGGGAACCTCAGGTTTCAATTTCTATAACCTATTATTAAATCTTTTCATTTGTGGCTATTTTCTGCGTCAAACACATAATTTTTTCTTGAAGTGGTTATGATATTTTGAGCAGGTTACTGAAAAATCCAGGTGTGTTTCAGATAAAAGTGTGTTGCTTCATGAGCTCCAGGACATGTAAGGCAGTTTTATGCCTTGGGATTTTGATTTACAGAACCAAACTTTTTTACTTTCCTTAAACTGTATTTCAACCAATCATTCTTCAAACTATATATGAACATCTGTGATTGTAAGTGTAAAAGTGTAGCCTGAGGGTTTCTGGTATATTTACCTCATCACAAAATAATGCTGCCAAATCAGTATATTCAATACAATCTATTCAAGGAGAACAACCAATCTGAGCAGTTTTTCATGAGGCAAAAACCAGTATTCATCATCAAAAACAGAATATGTATTTAGTCTGGACAAAACAACCTGTGTGCTCACCTACACCAGCTAAGTCCTCTTTATCACAGCAAACATGTACTGGATGCTGTAGCCAGCTAGAAAGATTTACCTCCTTCTCCTGGCTGTTGGACACTCACTGTCTTCAAGAGGATGCCTATTATGAAATTCTGAGTTATAATTTATGGAGGCTTGCTGCTGTTGGCTTTGAGTGCTCTGTCTTTGCAGATGGGAGGGTTGCTATGGCAGCCCCCGAGTCAATGCAGGCCACAAACCCTGCCCAAGTTCGGGGGCCTGGTGTCCACTCTGCTCCTGGTTGCCATGACTGCACTGCTTTAAGTAGCAGCTAATTTAACAAGTGATAATCTGGCTCTGTGCTTGGCCATCGTTGTTTTAAATTGCTCTGTAAGAATGGTTTTCTGGGGTTGCCAGGACACATTCCAGGAAAATGGTTCTGTTTATTATTCCCCAGTCTTCCGAAATGGCATGGAAACAAGGTGGCATGACCTCCAAAGCACATTCTTAAAAAAGTCATTATTACAAATAAAATCCTTGGATTTTAGAATATTTCTTAATAAAAGTTCCATCTGACCATGTGTAGAAGAAACCACTGCTGTTTATTTCCCTCCATCCCCGTTTCCTCTGGGTTCACACACTCACCATAAGTGGTGTGCTCTGCCTTCAGCGCCCAAACCCAGCTGAGTTTGGTGAAGAGAGTAGCAAGGTTCATTTCATAGGTCATTTATTTCCTTTAAATACCCAAATAACTCTATAGTGAAGAACAAGCCACATTCTGTGGGATCTAAGAGGGAAACAAGGCTAAAGTCTAAAATTTATTTTTTGTGTTTAGCCATAAAACCTCCAACTCAACATCTAATATACAGAATTTGCCATCACATCTCAGTGTGTTTATCAAAACATCCAGACTGATTTAAATCAGGTAAGTTATGGAGATTTATAGACTGTAGACTACAGGGAAAAAAAGGGAAAATTAGAAGAATATCAACCTTCTTCCCTACCAGGAGACAACGAGGATATTCTCCAGACAAGATTCAAATTCAGTTAACTTCCCCCAGTTTTTACTTCCCAAATATTCACAGCACTACAGTCAGTGCCAGGATGAGTCACTCCCAAATTTGCTGAGCATCTTTGTTTTTCAGCAGGACAGGAATGGTATTTCCTCTTATACTTTCTAACAAAATTTAGGATGCAGCATATTGTGCTTATAGTAGTCTTGTATCTGTTTAGGGAGTAAAACAATGGCTCTGCTGCTGGAAAAATCATGGTGAATAATAGGAGTCTCTGATTTTCTGATTGATGAAACTTGAGTTTGAAATTAAATTACTTTCCTGAATTATCAGAAATTATTCCACTAAAAATAGTTTGTAACCAAATTTTTAATCTTTTTTTTCTACTCTTTCCTTCCTCTCTGTAAAGGACCATAGTTCAAAATCTGAAGAAAATTGTTCCTTCTATAAATGTTTACAAAATATTTCTTTAAAATAATGTGTACTTGTTTTCAAATGCTTCCATTTTACAAATATCAAAGTAACCAACTTTAAAATACCTTTCTCCCTAGCATTACCTATGAGATAGAGACTACAAACTCTTCATACATTTTCTCTTCTTGCTAGAGTTCAGTCAAAAAAATCTGCATGACAAATCACTGCAGAACTGTCACTTCCATTTCTAAGTTACACTGCAGTGAACACAGAAATTCAGGTTAATCCTTTTAGAAGAAAGCTGGCCAATATTTGCTGTTCATGTCACAAATGGACCTGTTTCCATTAATTATGTTTCCTCCCCTGCTTAAGCACCATATTGAACAAGCTCGCAGTGTCCTTGCAGGGCACAAAGGGCTCTTCCCCACCTGCACAGTTCTCGAAGCACTGAGATTTGACACAACTAACACACAGCAGCCTCTGCCAGCACCTTCTGTGAAAAGGAACACCTCACATTGACCCAGACTCCCTCTTTGTGTTTGGAGTAAAGATTCCTTATCCTTCCCTTCCAAGCTGTCTTTCTGACACCTCTCTCCTTTACTGGATCATATACTATGGCAGAAGCTCATTTGTGTTGCTCTTGTTGAACAAGAAAAAAAAAAAAAAATCTGTTTCCTTTTCCTAAGACTGGAGCACCAAGAAATTGTATTCACTGCTGTCTACATTTATAACTGAACTCTGCAAACTATAACCCTGAAACACTGAAAGAAATGAAGCATTGTGAAACATATCTGTTGATCCTTTCCACTAAATAAGAGACGTTTTTTTCAACACTGGCAGGTCAAAAATTTCCTCAGATGGAACATTCTTGGGTGTACTCAGAAGTCAAAGGAATCAGGTACCTTTCACTAAACTTAAAATCATTACAATAAAATAGATCAGTGTTTAAAAATAACAGATCTAAAGAGGGGCTTACTTCAAGAGGCAGAAAAATTTAGAAGCTACTACAAGAAAAGCTCAGAATGAGGGCATCCATATTTTAATTTGTGTTCAGCTCCTGCTTGAAAAGTTGTAAAAGAAGGCTGATTTTCATATATTTCTCTAATTTCCTGCATGTAATTCTCTTGAATTTCAAAGCTATATCCAAGACACTGACTTCCTAGACTAAGCCTCAGGCTATCTAATAATAACAAATGTAGTATTAAAACAAGTTTTCATCATAAAGGATTTCCTAGAATGACAACAAAGAGCTCCCATGTATGTACTGGAGTCAATGTGACTGCTCCAGGTCGAAGTGGATGTAACACAGACACTGAGCTGCCAGTGAATAACCTCTGAATGTGTCTAATTTTGAAGCAGAGAGTTTTATTCTAGAGAAAAATGAGGCAATGGGACAGCAAATGCAAAGGCCAATTGTAACTCACAAACAACATTCACCCTATTAATGTGATTCTGTTCAGAAAAAGAGTTACTTAAACTATTTTCAGAGTTCATGATGAGCTTATACTGCATGCACAGGAATTCTGGATAGAATTAATTTAGCATAAGACTATATATACACAGGCTCAGAACTAGAAAGACAGTCCTTTTTTATATATCAGAACACACAGTGCTAAGCAGGTTGCACCAGAATTTCTACTCAAAATTATGGATTTCACCTTAAATATTCCTCTCAAGACACATCATTGTCTTGTTTTGGGATCCAGAACAAAAGCTATTTAAGGAAAGTGGAAAGGCTGCCACCAATGTGAAGCTGTGTAAAAGGCCACTGGCAAAGCCACCTTTGTGGGAAAATGGAAAAAGTCAGGAAAGTGAAGGAACAGATGGACGTGAAAAATATCCTTTGGGAATACTAATATCTGCTCCTCCCCCAAGAGCTGATGCATTTTGTAGATCATGTCTAAACTCAATTGAAGAATTGCTAATGGTGATGGATGCTGATCTTCATTCATGTTATCTACCAGAAAGCAAGAAAAATTAAAAAATAAATACATTAAAAAATAGTTTTGAAGGGAGGGACGATACAGTGAAAGAATCAGAATTACAAAGCACATTGCACCCAATGCAATGGTGCAGGGGAGTACAAACCTTGACTGTAAATTCAGATGAGCAGGGGTAAAGCCTGGATGTAAAAAGAACTTAGAAAAGGCACATCCCTATGTGAAGAGACTCTTGGGGGCTCTAACAGTACAAACAATGATGGGGAAGGAGAGCAGAAGGCACAGCCACCACACCTTCCACACATTCTGTGAGGTAAACAGGAGATTTGTGCCCAGGAGCTTTTCCATTTTCTGTCAGGGGCAGCCCAGGAATCAGAGAGTGGCTCCCAGTGCATCCCCGTGTCCCAGCCTGGGGAGTCTCTGGTTTTGTCACCCTGGTCCCCTGTGCCAGGTGTGGCAGGTTGCACACAGCCAAACCTCACAGGTGAGGGGGGGTCAGACCCACCTGCTGAGTGTCTCTGGTATCAAGGCACCTTATCACTCCTTCCTGAAAGAGAAAATCAAACCAAAGGAGCATCTTGTACTTCAAACAAGGGGCGTTCCCAGCAGACGGGCAGATATCTATAGGCACATAACATTTTGGAGAATTTAAACATGATCTGAATTGGATATTTTTCACCAGTTTATTGATGGTGATGTCTCCTCTTTTGCATTTTCAGGTAATAATACCTTAGGTTTAAATCTATCGTGCAGAAAGATGTCAGTTCCAATTGCTGTTTCATTTTTTTTTAAAAATTATCATTCCAATTTTTCATAAGCTGGCATGCAGCCTGCAAATTACTATCTCTACTTTTGCCAGAAAACAACAAAGGGCTCGTCACCAGTGCCTTTTACTTCCTTAAGTGTTTCTTTCCTGCTAAGCAGCCTCTTGTTAGTCCTGGCTCAAAAGCCACCCTACATAAAGAAATCTACAGGTAAAGGCCTATTTAAACCAGAGCTAATTATGATAAATGCTAGCATTAATTACCTGAAAAACAAAACCCCAAATCACTGCGGGTGAACTGATGCTCTATATTACTAATTTGGGGTAAAGCAAAAAATAATTTTTATGAAAAAAAACACCTTATCTAAGCTATCTAAAGAACATCTTGATTAAAAGAAAATACATAACCCCAAGCAAATAACAACAATCAAACCTATGTATAAAAAAATTATTTGAAAAGATTCAATCAACAATATGGTTGTGACACCCCTGGCTTAATTTCCTCCCTCTGGGGCAGGTTCTTGGGGGGTACAGAATATCTTCAACACCTGTCCGACAGTAATAACAACCAATAGGCAAATGAAAAGCTGCTCTGAGAGTGTCAGCCCTTGTAAAAGACCATTCATTTCTCTTTGCTCTCTATTTCCCCATCACTCACTCCTGTGGCAGTTGTCATACACCACCCTGCTCAGCTGCAAATTCATATTTCCATTTTATTGCACATGCCTTGCAAAAGTCTTTCCTCATGACAACTTTGACTCAGATTAACAGTAAAATAAAGGCTGAAAAAGGCTGTAGTGATTTCTGGACTTGATGATATTATCATAGTAGACCCTGCATTTTTCCTGATAACAACATGCATTTCAAAAGCCTCCTACGAGTGTGTGTGTATATATATTTATAGATATATGTATGTATTAGCAGCTCCTGCTTCCTGTAAGAAAACTATTTGTCTACAAGGGCATCTGGTGACAGCACATTTGCTTTTCAGGTGTATTTCCACAGTTTTTTATACATTCTACACCATTACCAAGGAATAGCTCAAAGTTCAGTGCATCAGGAACACAAGAAGATGTTCTTTTTATTTATAGGTGTGCAACTGTATACTTTAATTCCAGATATGATCAATCTCCCTCTAGAGGAAGTACACTATGTTTTATTAAAAACTTCTGGAGAACATAATTCTCACAGTAAGGGAAAGTGCAAATAAATATTCTTGCAAGGGATAAATAAATTATTCTAAGCCAACAGCAGCATGTCAGTCAGGGCTGATTAGATTCTTTACAACACCACCTTACAAAATGGAAAAATGCTAGATTTGGTCCAGATAGGGAATTTTTAATGAGTGACATTTGTGGAACTTTTGGGATCAATGAACACTCTGCCATAAACTGAAGCAAAACCTTTACTGCAGGATAATGAACTTTTTTTGGAAATTCAGATTTGCACATGTTATAAATCTGAATTATATTAACTCCTGGAGAGCTCAGCTGGAGTCAGCCCTCACTGTAACAGGTATTTATATAGTGAGAGAGGCACAACTCCATTATCTTACTATCCAAACTGCCTAAGTGCTAAAGAGAGGACAAAAGGTAAATGGCAGTCAAGGTCATGGGTTACTCCAAACTCAGATTCCAACTTGACACCTGGTTAACATTTCTTATACTGTCCTCCAGCCTCTGGCAGCTAAATCCATTTTTAGGGAAATGGCATCACAAATAAAATTTATGACAGGGTGTATTCTTCCAGGGAACTCTTCTAAATTCAGGGCTGCAGGAAAAAAAATACTCTAACACTTTATCCTAGAGGAAAACTCAACAATTTATGGTCTCCAAATCCTAAAACAGTAAAGAAACATGGTGTTTCCAGCTTCCATCCAGATGCATTTAAAAGTTTATACAGAGTATCTATCTGAAACACTCGAGTGAAGGATATCTGAATACTGCAAGGAAATTATCACAATTCATTCTCCTTTCCTCTCAAAGCCAGTAAAGGAATTGCTCACAGAAATCTCTTACAGAAGCAATACTGCCTATTCTTGCCAGTGAAAGTTGTGAGTCTACACTTTCAAAAAAGATTTTTGGACAAAGATTGTTTTCAGCTATAACAATTTACATCCAGAGTTACTCCAATGGTATCCACAGAGCTGTTCAAATTTGCACAGCTGTCACTAAGAAGAATTTGGTTCTGTGTTCCAGATGTGACAGCTGCCCTCTGTGAAATGCAGCTCAGGTGATTACAGCTGTGTCAGGGACACTGGGATGTTATCCTGCATGGCAATTCTATCTGACCTGAGGAAAATATGTTCTAGCATGTTGCTGTAAAATGGATTCCTATTTGTTGTGAGTAGACCTGAATTTGTAGCTGAAGATGAGTGCTCCTGGAATGGATAATTTCCAGATTAATTGGTAAATTGCTGTTCCTTGGCAATTAGCACAACTTTGTCTACTTCTGCAACAAAGTAAACATTCTCAAATGAAATTAAAATTATTTTATCTTTTCTCTGCCCATTTTTTCCCTGCTCAGGTGGGGAAAAAAAATGGAAAAAAAAAGGAATGAACAAACTGTGTTGTAATTAAGTTACTCTTATAACTGTGTTATAAGAGTAACTTATTACTATGTGATGTTGTAAACACCAATATTAAAACTGTATCAAAAAAATATGAGATAACACATTTTTAACAAACAGTATCAAGCAGGTTTCTTTTATTTCTTTGGTTTATCTTCTAAAGATTCGTTCTTTTGGGTTTTTTTCCAAGTATATGAGCTAAGATCTTTAAAGAAAACTGATGTTTCCCCATAACAGCAGAGTGGAACCACGACGAAAACAGAAATACAGCAAGAATTTTGTCAGTAGCTCCAAGTGGTGTCCTGAGAGCTGAGTCTGACCTTAAGTTAGTTGCTGGCTATTTCACCAACCATAAATCAATTATTCAGGTAGAGTTTACTTCCAGTCTCTCTCCCTCGCTCCTCTGAAATATGTTTTTACAGCTTGGCAGGAAAACTGCTCCCTGAGTTGGTCCCAGAGTTTTGTTTAATATGAGCAATACTGAGTAGAAAGGCAAGTCTTACCCACACCTGCTTGCAATTCTTAAACACTACTGTTTTATACAGTTTAACATAAGTAAAGGTTGTTTATTCAGACAGTAAAATCTGTTTCTCGTCAGCTAGTAAAAGGCGATTCCTGCCTTAAATATCTTTTTTTTCTCTTACTTAGATTTGCTATGAAATGCCATGGAAACCAGACATCAGTATGGTGTGATATTTGCAAGCATCTACAGGTTTGACAGAAAAATGTGACAATTAAAGGGAATCAGAAAATTGCCATGTTTCTCTGACATACGAGTTTTATTAAATTGAAATTTCTTGATCATTAAGCAATTACCTTATTCTGTTGTGAGAAAATGACTAATGATTTATCTAGTTTTAGAAGCCAGAAGGGAGAGGAGAGAAAGGTTATTTTTAATGTTACTTAAGAAATATGGCAGTTGGGAATCAATAAGCAAATGACAAGAATTTCCTAGGCCCTGGTGTGGACAGTATAATAAACTTTCCCTGGTTTTAAAGCCAGCTAAAGCACTGTGTGTGAGCAGTGACAAGAGAGGCCACATTTACCACAGCAATGGTCAATACTCCCATGGGTAGAGATGGAATGGAAAACAGAACCAGCCTTAAGAAAAACTTAAATCAGCGCTTGTGGACCTAAGTGGCCTTAAAGAATCTGATGTTCAGTATTAATTAACAAAACAATTTATCTCTGATCATTTTACCAAGAGACAGAACCAAGCTACTCTCCCCTCCTAATTTTATATATTATTCTGCAACTGTCTAGTCATCTGACCTTTCAATGTAGATAGATGCTATTTAAATTAATTGAGGTAACACTATTATCATGTTTTCACTTTTCATAATATAGAAAAATTAAACAGTACCAACAGAGATGCACTGCTTTGCTTTTTTAAAAAGTCCTTTAGAGTGCAATATAACTAATGAGATATTGCTCTGAAATATGATTTAGATTAACACGTAGACTGATTTTGCTTCCATTTCTTACTAACTGCAAAATGCCTACTAATTAGAGCAAGCTCATTCTTGCCCTACAGCACAGTGCTCCTGTTCTGAGAACCAACCCAAGTCAGCGTTTTTCTGCAACCAAAATCTAAGGAAAACATTTGAACCAGTCTTAATACTGATTAAATGGATGAATGAAGGCTGAATAATACTGCATTTTTGGGGTGACAATTGCAAAATATACAGGCTATACAGCAAATTTAGAACTTTCAGGATAGAAGGAAGGTCTGGACCCCGTGGAATAAAAATGTATTTTCTTCAATTTTTGCTTTTGATGAGCAATATGCTTACACTGATATAGCTTTTTCAAGATAATGTGCAATGGCTCATTGTAACTCTAACACACAGCAATTGAAAACCGAAAAAAAATAGAATTTCCCTCAAGAATTTCCTTCATTCTCTTCTCAAACTAAGGTGTGATGCATGTCTTAAGTATTGTGCATAAAAATCAACCAATATGTAGGTCTTTAGTGATCTGCCCTGCAACACAGCATCCCGGATGAAAAGTAGTGTTCCATGGGAAATGAAGGCATTATTTTTCTGAGCAAAGATATTACAATACTACTCGAGAACATGTGCACGTCCTTTCATTTGGAAAACACTGAATTTGGGTCACAGCAACCAAATCCTGTGAAGGCAAATCCTTCTCTAACTTACTAGCTTACACACTAATTTTAGGAAAATGGTATTAAAAAGGAACCAAACATATTTGTGGGCTTCCTTCACTGCCTCTTTTACAGAAATTTGAGATAAGTCCTGCTGCTTCTGAACTTTGACTGTAACTCCAAATTAGTTTTCAGACAGTCCTCCTCAAAGAAGGAAATATCTATACAACCATACTCAGTGCCTCTGACTGCTTCTGCTTACTACCTTTGGTCTGGGAACACCCATAATTACTTTCAATTCCATCAACCAATTTAGATCAAATTTGGAAAAGGTAAATGTTTCAGACAAATTGTACTCCAGAATATTCCCCCCTCATCCTCCCAAAAACCCCTGAAACGACAATGAGCTCCGACTTAATGTCCCCAGAAGGAAAATGGTGCAGCTTCCTTTGGTCTATATTGGACACCAGAGAATCAAAATCACAGGACAGATGTGTTATCAATACTCACAGTTCAGGAAAAGCACAAATAGATTAGCACAAGAAAAGCAGGAAAAGATCAAGAAGAAAAGAGTGTATTTTGTTTCTCTCACTGAAATGGAATGGAATGATAGAATCAGGTTGGAAAAGGCATCTAAGACCGAGTCCAAACACCAACCCAGCACTGTCGAATCCCCCAGCAAACCATGTCATGAAGGGCCACATCCACACATCTTTTAATTACTCTGAGGACGGTGACTCCACCACTGTCCAGGGCACTCTGTTCCACCCCAGGGCGTGACCACCCTCTAGAGAAGAGTTTTCCTCATAGGAAATCTAAACCTCCCCTGGCACTACTTGAAGCCACTTCATCTTGTCCTCTAGCTTTTCCTAGGGATAAAAGACAGACTCCTACCTGGCTACAACCTCCTTTCGGGCAGCTGTAGAGAGCAGGAAGATCCCCCTGAGCCTCCTTTTCTCCAGGCTGAGGAATCCTCGTTCCCTCAGCTGCTCCTCATCAGACCTCTCCTCCAGTCCCTCTCTGGACACATTCCACGCCTTGTAGTGAGGGACCCAAAAATTGCCAGGCTTTTTCTTACCTGTTTGCTTTCAATTTCTATTCCTAGCTGTCTTTCTGTGTTTCCAAAAGGTTTATAAAACTGTTCTACAATTTTAGGAGACATGTTGTTTATCAAAGACTGAGACAAAACCTTTGTGGTAAATACGCTACTAATTTAGCTCAGAACTGACAAGGTTTTATGTAGAAATTTTTATATAAAGATTTACTTTAAATAAAAGCTCTCTTTAAATGCACATTACGGTATGCCATGGAAATACAAAACAGCGAGTGTCATCCTTTTTTATTCCCTCTCCTGATATAAAATAATGTTTGTATTGCAGCTCCTCAAAAGAGGCAAAAGTTTCCTGATCTCGCAACTTATAACACAGGCCAGCGTTTCCTGAAACACTGACCAAAAACAAATCTAGCTCCAGACATCTTCATTCAGGTCATCTATCCAGGCTCTGTAGAAACCTACCCTGTGCAATGAAAGATGCACTGAACCCTTGACATTTCCACAGATAGACATCAGTGCCTTAGAGATTTATGTGAACATTTCCATTCCGCCAGAGTAAACACATCACTCTTACCGATTTTAACTAATCGAAACGAAGATGGAAAACACCAACTACACAATGTCTTGTTTAAGGGTTGGCTGGGTGATCTCATGAACACTCACAGTCCCAGCAGTGAACTTGATCCTCTAAAACGCAGGAAAATTTTAGGACATAAAATGAAACTTAATAACACTTCCAACACAAATAGATCTTGTCCCAGCAAATTTCTGGGAGTGTAGATTGCAGAAAAGAAAGAAGATACAGAAAATACAGAAGAAAGTACTCAAGAGAATGGTGTTTTCTTTTGATTTATCCCTTGAATTCTCATGTTCAAAAATAAAAAAAGGTAGTAAGCCATAGTAATCATGAATGACTGAAATATCAAAGCTCATAAAGGCAAAACCAGCACATTTCACATAAAAACTAGGATTCATTCTCAAAATTTACTACCATTCCAATTCCACAATTTTTTCTCTTAAGTAGTTAGTTTTAGTATATTTTGTTGGTTTGTTTTTTGAGGGTTTTTTTTTAAGGCATGGATTGGCCTGACAGAAGGATAACCAACACTTTGCAAAGTTCAGTACTTGAAAGTAATACTCAGTGAGGAAAAAAAAGTCAATATAATTTAGAACTTTCCCATCTAGTTCTGCTCCCAGTGGAATGCATGTAGGAGAGCAGCAACAAACAAATCCCCCTAATAAACTTTGGATGGTGGATAGTTTGTAAGAAGCTTGGACTTCAATTAAGGCTTTCAGGCAAATCTCCTCTGTGGGTGTCCTGTGATGCCTGAGGCACGAGGTCATGATGAGTTGTTCCACAATTTCAGCCCAAAAGAACTACACACCCTTTAATTCTACTGATTTTTTTTTTGCATCTTTCAGAATACCTAAAATAAAGTACAATTTTCCTTCAGTCCTCATTTAGTCATAGGGGAGAAATAACCACCTATGAAAAGCAATTCAATTTTTCTTATTCAGTCACTTTCTGGGGTGTCTTTTCTGTTTTGTTTCTGTTTCAGTATTTTTTGCCAGACATTATAAGGACTTTCCATAAACACCTCTTGTTCTCACTGAGATGGAAATGACTGAAAGCCTCTTGTAACATACTTAATAAATTTTAGATGGCATAAGAAATTCTCTCCCCTTTTAAAACATATTGTCAAAGCTGAAATTAAGCATCTAGAAAGCTCAGATGTGCCAGGAGCTGTAACTGAGTTTCTTTAGAAGGATATGACCTTTCTACCAAGCCATACCGTCCCATTTCATTGCATTACCTATTTTCTTTAAGAGACTAGGCTTAAATATTGCTTTAAAAATCTTTAGCTATGCACTCAGCTACATAATGACCAGCCATCTTCACACTGAGGAGAGTGACAACAGCTGAACACGTTTTTCATGAGCCCAAGGGACATCACTTGGGCTCATGAATCACCTCGTGTGGGGGTTCTTTTAAGAGAGGGTTTTCAGCAGCAGTCAGAAAAGATCAGGCCTGTGCATGATGATGGGCAAGGACATGATCCAGCTCCCACTGAAATCTCTGTCAACGTTCCCATTTCCTTCAGCAGCTTTGGAAACACAGAATATTCTGCTGAAGTAGTGCTAACTTGAAAACATTCAGGTGGTGGTGATGACTGCATGGCTGCAGAGCCTGCCAAAGATGTCTCTTGATAAGGGCAGAAAATGTTGTGAATTGACTCAAAGCCTTCCATACTGGCTCCTTATCTGAGTTATGAGGCAAAAACAAAGAAAAGTTTAAATACTTTTCATCTCCAGCATCTTAGTCACCCTCCTTCATATGCAAGAAGAGTATGTCAAAGGAGTGTTTTCCCTACAGAGGGAATCTGGCTTGGCAAGTAGGTGGTGGTAGGATTGCCACTGTTTTTATGGAATGTTCCTTACAGAGTCCAAAACCCAGCAAGAATATTGAACACAGCTCCTTTTCCAGTGCAACAGAATATTTCCTAAACTAAGCTACTATTGCTCCTGCCAGCATTTTAAAGGAATCACAGTCTGCAGTGGAGATGCAGGAACCCCAATGGCCCGGTTCAACTACAGCTCCACAGGGTCTTAAATGAGATGGATATTCAAACTAGATAGTCCTCTGTCTGCTGAGAATCTGATATGCAAAAATGTCATTTCAGGAATTGGCAGGTTCTCCTTGGCTTGCAGTTTTGCATGTTTTGCTCTCTCATATTTCACAGAAGAGGAAATTCCTAAGCTTGGCAGCCAGGAACGCATGAATAGGAGGAGAATAATTCAGTAATTACTTCAGAAACAGAACAGGAAGGATTCCTGCTCGGGTCTGTCTTTGCTCTCTAGTCTGAAAGCTTAGTATATAGAAATAATATTCTCTGTTTATTAACTGAAATACAGTACAAAGAAGCAACTGAATTAGGTAACTGCAGGTCCTAGAGAAACTAATAACAGCAAACGTGTTATCTCTATTATAATGCAAGGAAATTCTATGTTATTCAGAAAAAAATGTCCATTATCCAAAGAAACACACACCATAAATTGAAATGTCCATAATTTTTACAAAACCTCCAATGGTCTGTTCCACACTCATATGAATAGAAAATTTTCCCAAATACATAACAAAAGTGTTTGCTGCAATTAATTTGGTTTCTTGGTCTTCCTCCATAAAACAAATTTACTTTTTTCTTCTTTGATTCTAGGTAAGGTTGGACACACAACAGCAGAGGGAGACTTCTATATCTTTAGTACCCTAAAGAACTGAGTCAAAAATTGGCAGTAGCAAATTGAAGAAAATTATTATTTTTTGGCCATGAAGCTCACAGGATTTGGTTCTACTGTAACTCTCTTTATTTACTCTCCGTAAGTTTACCAGAGAGCATGATTTCAATAGTCTGGGAATTTTGAAGTTCTTATTTATTTCCTGGTTATTCTGTATGAAATACTGGCTTAAATCACTAGTACAGACAAGAATATGTTCTGTTAACAGTTAATATTGTTTTGGAATGAACATCTCACTATTTTAATCTAGAAAGCACAGATGTCTATTAATGAATGGGTTAAAAAATGTTATTTCTTTTTGAATCCAATGACTGCACACAACTCATTTTCTCATCTCAAAAAAAAAATTACATATTTATATATACACATTTTTATTCTGTGGGGGAAGAGTCATTGCTGATAAGATGGATGAAGGCAATCACCTTACGTTAGTTTCAGACAGACATTTTAAGTTTCTTTAATTACTCAAAATCCTTTGTGAACCTCTGATAGCAATTAAGGACAAGGTGTGATAAATTTGACAAAGTGTAATATTTCATTTGAATAAAATAAACAGGGACAACATAATTTAGTCTTCTTATAATTTAGACAAATGCAAGGCAAATTAGAAATAATTGCCCTTAAGTTACTATGATGGTTTTCTAATCAAAATGTAACTAGATTCTTTTCAAATTTAGAAGATGGCTATCCCTAATGTAAGAGGAGAACACTGCATTAAGAAAAGGAAAATGTTTGCCCTATTACACTGGAAAAGCCTAAGAAGCTCCTCTCTCTTATTTACTGCATGTAGAGCAGTGCTTTTAGACCACCTTAATTGAGTGCTCATTGAGTGCCTACTTTGCATGCCTATGAAGAGTGGTTTTCTTCATTACAGACATTCACATGGAGAGTTTTGTTCCAGCAACTGCAAACTTCTAATTGATCTTCACCAAAATTTCCTAAGTTTTTCCCCTCTGATATTCATTCCTCTTAGTTATTTGCTCCTTTATTCAATTTCATATAAGCAGACACAACTTTGCTTCCTGTCACGTAATTGTTTTAGTTTGAATGCCAGTTGTCTGCTAAGGAAGGCAGGAGCCTCCCTTGGAATGGAGAATGCAAACCCCCTCCCTCCAAATTATTATAATTTTGAAATTAAGGGGCTCTCAGGCAAAGACACAGGGATAGGAATAACAGTTCTTTATAAGGAAAACTAAAATAAAAGTGCTGTAATACAGAAAAGCAAACCCACTGAGAGCGTCAGAATCCCAGCTGAGCCCCTGTGGGTCAGGGGGTTGGTGGCAGTGCCATTCCATGGTGGCTGCTGCCCTCCTGCAGGGGCAGAGGTGGCTCTGGTGGAGCAGGGATCCTGGAGAAAGGTGCAGGTTTCCTCTGAAGGTCCAGTGGGGACAGATGGGCCTGGTGTTCCTCTGAGAATCCAGTGACAAAGGCTGCTTGGTGTCCCAAATCCCAAGTTTTTATCCAGGTAGGAATGCTTGGCTCCTCCCCTGGATGGAGCATTTCCCAGTGGGATGATGGAATTTTACCAGTGAGGCTCAGTGGCCCATGAGCAGGAGATCTGTCCCTGGAGGGAGGATGGGTCCTGGGAGAGATGAAGAAGCTGCCCCAGGTGGTTTTTCACAGCTGGGCCATGGACAGAGGGTTATCCCACCCCTATCCCTGCCCCAGTTCCAGCAGCTGGGATAGAACACACACTGCTGGGCACAGCCTGCACTGCAGCCCACGACAGTAACGTGGTCAGGTACAAGAATGCTCACGTAAATTTACTTATCAGATCCAGCAAGAAAAGGCAGCACAAGCAATGAAGATGTATTTACCAATTTCAATGTGTGCCAAATTTTAAAAATCAGGTAAGGTGTTACACAGGGCAAATATCTGGGATTCTCTGTGCAGCCAACCACTACACTTATGTCCATTTTGTGGTCCTCTCTTTGCAACGTTACAGTGAAAGATCTCATTGAAAATCCTTGAGACAAACAGAACTTCTCAATTATTTTTACTCCCCAGTCTTCTGGAAGCCTTGTCAAAGTCAGTGAATATTTGTAGCTGAAGAAATAACTTATTTGTTTATGGCTGTTGGTGATGGACACTATCCCCTCCACCTTTTCATTCTATTGTGCATTCTGTACAAAACCAGGCTATGCCTTGCTTGTCAGCAGCTGTTCAAGCCTGCCCTGCATCTTCAGAATAAGGCTCCTTCCTGGACTGCACTCTTCAGCTGCATTCATCCCACAGTCCCTCATGGGTATATCCTTTAGAACTCTTGTCTGCTGCAGGATGTATTTGGCATGGGAAGCAGAGTGCTCCCTGCTGTGCTGTGTGAAACACCACATCCCAGTGCTGCTTTTCAGAGGAACCTCTGCGCTGTGGCAGCTGGCAGAGGAGCGTAAGCAAAAGGGATAAAATCATTTTCATTCCATATTTCAAAGCAGTTGGATTCTTTTCTTTTTAGACAAGCTACTGAGGAAGTATCAGCATGCTACCACTGGTTCCTTAGAATGCCCATGAGATGTGGATGTACAGAATCTTGATGGACAGAATGCCCTGCACAGCAGAACCCACCGTGCCACAAGGGACTTACCCTGCACTGATTTGTGCTATCAATTACATTACTATTAAAAACTGTGCTGCTGTTTAAGTGTTGCCTAAAAACTCCACAAGATACAGATACTCCAGACTTCTGTTAACTGCTTGAAGGACTCTTACATCAGGATTTAAAGGCTAAAAGATTTCCACTAGATGTTATTTAGTTTATAATAACAGCTAGAGCTATTAATGTAAGTATTCCTCCTGACTGCACAACATAAACCCACTTCCTTTGATAAAGATGTCTTTAACTAGAGAAGATAAATAGCTGGAAGAGTAACAGAGAGAGACAAAGAGAATTTTTTGAGCTTACAAGGTAGACTAAATGCAAACATCTCAAAATATTATTTGGGCCACCTGAATCCCTTCTCACTGCTCCATTCACTAGGCACACATTAGTCATGCTCCTAATATCACAGATTTTTGTCTTTTATTCTTTTCCTTTTCTTCAAACAATTCAGATATTATATGAATATAACTTTATTTCTTTACACTGGCACAGATTCCTAGAGAGGTGTTCAGTGCCTCAAGCCTGTCACTGTTTGAGAGGCATTTGGATAATTCAATTTAACAACGTATTTTAATTTAGTCAGCCCTGGAGTGGTCAAAGAGTTGGATAAGATGATTGTCTTAACTCTCTTCCAACAGAAACATTCTGTTCTATTCTATTCTATTCTAGTCTAGTCTAGTCCAGTCTATTCTATTCTCACAGAATATTTGCAAGAAATGTGACAGCACTGAGGAATGAAACACTTGCCTGATTTACATCATATGTTCTCCAACGCACACATTTTCTACACCCACCATTCTTCCTTTGTGCCCCTGATCAGAGCTTTCCAGTGCTTTACAGGAATTTCTGTACCCTTGACTGAACTTGAGTAAAAAAAATTCTGAAGGAGAAAAAGACCTCTGCCAAAGTTGTGACCCAACCAAAGAACAATTCCGCTCTGTCTTTTACAAGAGCCCAAAAGACCAGGAAATGGGAGATGAACCCAGCTGCTGCTGGGAGCTGACAGGATGATCACCTCCTCCCTCGGAGCCGCTGGCAGAGCTGGGTGACACCGTTCCTGCAGCTGCTGTCCTTTCTGAGAGAGCAGAATCAGAGGGAGCTGTGCCCCAGCTCAGCACGGCTCTTGGTGGGTGCTGTGTGGAGCAAGCACAGACACCTCGGCACGATGGATGTGGTGCTACAGGGAACTTTGGTTTGTCCTCGTGTAGCAACAAAGGAAGGCACAGATGAACTCATGGCACAAGGTTTAGTGTAAATAATTAATTCTTCCTATAAGATAAAATCCTTAAGAATAGCTCTTCCTGCAGAATGTTGTAACTTTGTATCACCTGTTTCATATTTTCTGGGTATTTTTTGTATCTCATTCTAGGAAGCACGTCTTTTTTGCCCTGCCTACTCCATTTTTCCTCCCTTTGGGCAAAAAAAAGCAATGTATTTTTTTCCTCTCCTCTCAATTCAGCCAACTAATCAACTGTCCTGAGAAATATCCTTAAACAAGAGTAGGGAATGAATGCATTTTAATGTGCAAATCATCTTGGGTCTGACATGACAAAAGCTAATCTGTCTCTTATGATCTGTCAGTCAGATATACAGACAGCAATTTTCATAATATCAAAGATTATTCAAAAGCTATATAGCTAAATTATACAAATATCACAGTTTCCAGTATTAAAAATATATATTTCCATTTTCATCTCCCATAAGACATAAGCTCTCCAATGGACTCCTGCCTTCCTTGGCAGAGCATTATAACCTACAGAATTACCTTTTATTTTGCAGATAAGGAATAAGTAGATATTCAAGGAATAAATTTGTGGACCAGTTAGTCCACACTTTTCACTGCCCTTCTACACTGACAACCATTTCAAGTAAACATTTTATGGACAACATTTAATCTATATTTTACCTATACTGACAAACAGGATTATTCATCAGCCTGAAGTTAAGCACCAGTGGAAGGATGGAAGAATCATATATTTATTTAATCTCTTCTAAAAAATCAGTAAAATTAAAGAGCCTAGAGAAATAATAGGTTTACTCACACTGAACTTTCCAGCTACAGTATCAAGACTGACCTGCTAGGAAAGGAAATTACCAAAACACAAAACACCAAAACTTACAACAGAGTAAAGAAGAGTGAAGGTATCTCAGCTCTTAGGGAAATGAGCCTTTCCTAAAGAGAAAACTAAAACATCAAGAATTGCTAAAAGTAAAGGGCAGCCAGTCAGCATCAGCCAAAGCAACAGAAAATTCAAAATCTGCCCAGCAAACCCCATCTGAGAGAGCAAATTGGTGAGCACAGTCTTCATCAAGAACAGTTTTAGGCAAAAAGGAGAATTACTGTCACATCTCTTTGTAATCATCCCTTTCTGTGAAACAATCCAAAATGATTTTTGGTCATTTTCCATTTTGCTGTCTCTGCCAGCAAGGAAAATGTGCCATTGCACCAAATGCAGCTGAACAGAAACATTTCATAAGGTCTAACAGCGAGCTTGGCAAGCAGACAAGAGTTACCTGAGATCTAAAACCAGCTTGGTTTGGGCAATGTGGAGACTCTGGAGCCCTGGAAAAATTTACCATATGTTTTGTAATCTCCCTATAGCTTAAAGCTACACAGGAGGCCTCTCCCAGGCAGCCCTGCTGCACCAGGGAGCTGGCCCCAGTTCCTATAGGTCACTGTTCTTTTCCCTTCCCTTGGACCTCCCCTCTGCCTCCTGACCCTGCTTAACCCAACACTACATTCTGTCTGGTCTTTAGTGCCTGGCTCCCTTGGCGTGGGTCCCTTCTGCTCCTGGACTCCCTGAGGTGTGAGTCCCCAATAAAGCTGGCTGGAAAACTGCCCAGGAGACCCTCCTGCCTTCCTTGGCAGAGCCAGTGTGGGGTGTGTGTGAGGTGGGTACAGTGGCCCCTTGCTCTGCCCAGAGCAGTTTCTCTGATGTTTTGGGGCAGTTTCGGGGCTCCCCAGCCATCCACCATCACACATCAGCCTTTCCTTCCTGCTGCAAGGCAAGAGTGGAGTGTCCCACTTGGAGGGCTCCTGGGGCTCATGTGCAGCTCTCTGTGATCACATTTATCACACCTCTCCCAGCTCATATCTGCTCTCTGGCTGCCAGTGCAGAATTACATGGATCTGCTGTACATTCTCTGTTAACTCTTTCATCTCTGCCTCACGGTCAAAAGCTTTCCTGAACTCTGCAGCCTGCAGATATCTTTCATTTCCTCTGAAAAATGGAAAGTTTGCTGCTTTAACCTGCCATAAAGTGTCTGAGCCCTGTGGACAATCCACACTGTTGTTGTCCCATCACTGAGCAGCCAAATCCATCGTGACGTTTGCAGGTGCTTTTGAGCTCCACACTGGAATGCTGGCAGATGTTGGATAAGGTTGTTTATTAAAACAGCCAAAGCCAGATGGGCCAGAGATGGGAAAGGCTGCTCTGTGCATGGATTGTACAGGGTCAAGGCATACTGGGTTTATGGTAAATGCTTCAGCTTGGAAAAATCTGCAAATGAAGTAACAACACACCATCTGATGATGTCAGAGACCAGAGGCAGCCACCTCAGCAATCCTTTATACTGCCATTAGAAGGGAAGTGAGATCTTACTCTCTATGCTGTGTGAAGACATAAAAGTCCATTAAAGCAATTTTGTCACGTAGAGAAGAAATTCTAAAATTTTAACACAATCTTAACTCTGCTATGAAGTCAAATCCCACTTAAATCCCCAACATATTCACCAGCTGGTGGTAGATGATAAAACAAAAGTGAGATCAACAGGTGGGGAAAATAAATATTACTAACTTCTATTATATGGTAATATCTTTCAATTCATTAAAATTAGTCTTTTTTTTTTAACTGCCATTGATATTGAATGTCCATGGAATATTTTAACAAGGATTTTATTAAGGAGTCAAGTATTTACCTACCTGCTACACATGAAGTAACCATTCAGCTAAATTAATTTACAGTTAAAAAACAAAACAAAAAAAAAAACCCGACTAAAATGTACCAACAGAAAAACAGGGGGAATTTCTTAGGTTGTCTCTTTCAAATAGCTGAATCTTTGTGGTTTTCTTTTGACCCTAAAGGAAACAGTAGAAATATGTTGTCATGTTGTATTTCAACCCTGTGTAAGGGGATCTTAGACTCAATTTATTACACAGTGCTTTTATTCTATTGTGCAGGTAGACTCAATAAATTAAAATGTTCGTTATATTGAATGGAACTTGTGGCACAATCTAGATTCAGGCTTTCAGCCAAATCCTTCCCTCTGTAAAACTTCCTATGGAACTTTAGCTTCAGGATGGTTCAAACAGGGCACAGGTGTGCTCAACATGTTATCAATGCTCGTTCTTTATCCCATGGATCCATGATTCTGGGTGGGGTTTCATGAAATATTTATCAGATAGGATGTTTTCAACCTAAGAAACTCTTTTACTTCTCTTTATTACATAAACCTTCAATGAGGACTATAAAATGATAACTTGGATTACTATTTCTTTATGAACACCAGCAAACCTCGCTCTGGTGCTGTACAGTTTATTTTGTGGCCTCACATGGAAAGTCCACACTCCCTGGCCAGGAGAGGAAACAGGAATGCATTTATTCCTGTATGTGACTGAGAGCAAGAGCCTGGGTTTGCAGAGGAAATTCAATGACTTTGGCACTTAAATCACAGGTTATGTCAACAGCATGCACTGCAGAGATCTTTGTGGGCCACAAAACTTTTCCTCTTAGAGCTGTTATTGGACCTCTGAGGTACCCTGAGCAGTGGCAGGAGGGCAGAGATGGAAGGATGTATGAAAGGAAGGAACAGGTGCCACTTTCTTTCAGCTGTCAGAATTTAAGAGGTTTCCTCCTGGAGATTTTGCAATCTCCTTTTCTGTGGCTCACCTGAACTTCCCAGGCTCAGGCTCTGTGCAGTTCACCTGAGGACAGCAGGAAATATCTTGGAGTTGTTTCTTGTGTTGCTTTCTCAGAGGGCAACACATAGGTAATTTAATAGTTACAGAACACTACAAGAAACATATCACAGCTTATACAAAGAATTGTGAACATTGCTGTAGCTCAGTTTGTCATAATGCTTGCTAAAAGTTGCTTATTTAAATCACTTAAAAGACACACCTGTAGCAAGCAACCATTTCTTCAAAAGATTCTAGATCATTACTCTCTGCTTCTGCCCCTAGCTGGAGCTGCTATTACCTTCTGCAATGTCATCTATATTTATTCCTTCATATCTTTCTCCACTTTCACATCTTGTCCTTCTAGTAATTGCATGAGGGAACCTGTGGAACCAGCGATTTATTCTGCTAGCTTTGATATCACTTTCGAATTCTGTCTCACAGCATAGAAAAATCTGACATTTTAATGATGCAAAACTTTAAACTGCCCAGCAACTTTTCTCTGAAATTTGCTCTGTTTTGTGCAGCTGTGACTCTCTTTATGTAAGGCAAGATATTAGAGTATAATTTAAAGCATTTGTCTGTTTGGTTCTAACTAGTCCTGCTTTTCTCTAAAACCAAAAATAGAAAGACCTCTCGTGCAAGTTACTGGAAGAGAGTTTTATAATTTTAGGAAGCCACAGATCTACCTACAACCAAACTAAATTTATGTCCCAGAAAGGGCAAATCCCCAAGTCCTTTCACTACTTAGATAGGATAGCCAAACTTTAAAAAGTTTATTTATTCCTTGTACCTTTCTTTTGGCTCAATTATCTGATTAAAATTGATTTTGTAACAGACCCAAGGTACTACTTGTTTCTTTTGCATCTGAATACCTCTCTTCCTTTTTAGACTGTCAATCTATGTAGGAGCATGCTGTGATCACAAATGATTTTTTCCTTTCACTCCTACAACTATTATTGTTAATGGTTTTCAGTTATTAACCTTGGGACTGCATCAACTTCAGAAGAATGCTGGAAAAATTTTGCTTCACAAGTCAACATATAAACCAAGATGAGATCCAACAAAAATATTGTTATTGTGGATCTGTGTTGGAGCCCTGGGCACAGAGAGTTTCAGGCTTTCTGTGCTGACAGAAAATGATCCACAAAGATGCACTGCATTTGAGCTGGGAAAAGTTTCCAAAACTGAGTGATAGCTCTGAGTCTGTGAGTGTGGAGTTGAGTAGAAGAGTGTTACATCACAGGGTGAGACGTTTAGAATTTGAGGTGGCGGGTTAAAATAACATTTATGTAACAAGGTTTAAAGTTTAGGGTGCAGTCTTTCTCCTTCACATGTTTGGGTGATTTCGTGTGATTGGTTGAGGAAATCTGCATTGCAGGATATGGGGGGTTAGTTATTGGATTAAAAATTAAAATTAAATTAGTTGGCATCTGCTTAAAAAGACCTTGAAGACATTANAGAAATCCAAAACCAAAAATTAAAATGTTTTGTTCTTCTCTGAAAACCTTCAAGATTTCCATGTTTTCTGTTAGTGAGGAGTCTTTTTAAAATCCAGGCTCAAATTTTCACACTAATATAGGCCTTTCCAGAGACTTAGTTGAACCCAATCTATAGCCTAAACCTCCATTTTAAGGTGCTTACATATGCACTAATATGTTATTTTCTACATAATCAATACTATAAAATTGTAGTTAATAATGTACTTTAATGCATGCTGTCATACATTGAATCTTTCTTTGCAATCCTGAAATCAAGGACTTAATTATCTGATATACCAGGCACTGGTGTGTTGTTTTTTTTTTCTTGAGGGAGGGTGTTTTCCTTTAATTAAGCATCCATTGTGTTTTGATGTACAGGAATTTCACAAGATTTTTAAAACATTCTTTCACAAATGAGCTACCACTACTATTTTGATATCAAAAAGTTGGCCTTTTTAAGTGGTAATAAAAATACTTTTGTGTATAAAATAACAGCATTTTTAAATGTTTTTCATTTATTTTAATGTTAACATCAAGGCACATTTTCAGTTCATATTTTCCTCTTTTAAAATTATACCTACAAATATGTTTGTATAGCATTAAATCTCATTTCCATTACAAAAATTCTGTTGATTTTGATTTCCATATGCATAAATGTATTGCAATAATAAAAGCCAGCTGTCAGTGCTTCCACACTTTCAACTTTTTAACGAATAGTCCAATAAATATGTAAATGGCTTTCATATCATTTAAATTTACAGTAAACATACCAATCTTATTTGAAGCCTCGTCTTATACCCAAAAATTATTCATCTGTATAGGAGAACTCTTCATATAGGCTGATTACAGTGGTGGCTGTACCCATTTACATTTGTAAAAAATCCTTCTCCAAAGCCCTTTTATACAAAACCACTCTTACCAAAACGAAGCTGGTTCACTGAAGTTTTGCACTCTGCATCTGTAGTTGACTGAAATTCGGTTTTCAGTCCTCAAGTAGCTAAAAGCTGTTCAACAACGGTGTAATTTGTTCTTTGATCAAATATTACAGTGAGACCCTGCCTTTGGAACAGCACAGGAACACCAGCAATTCACATGGAATTGCATTCTCATGATCCAGATGGTGCTGATGGAGTAAGATTCATGAGGGTGTAAAGTTTCAGCCAGCTCCATACAAAACAGAGGGGAGGAAAATTTACAACTCCATTCTGAAATATTTTGATGTGTTGTTGACTTTAGATAAAGAACGTTTACCTGCACTGGCAAAAGAAAGGTAAAGTTTTCCTCCATCAGAAAAAAGCCTATACTTGTTATCCATGAAAGGCAAAAAGCTAAATTTTGTAGTTATATGGATGTTCTTATCTCATAGATACTGAAAAAGTTTTCTTGGCCAAGTAACACGGTCTAAAAGATTCAGCATTTATTGTTCTCTGAGAACACATTTTACTCTGAATTGCATAAACAATAGTTAGCTGGAGATGCTACTGAAAAAGTAATTCCCAAAAATACCACAATCTGATCCGTGAAGTGCAGCTAAAACCTACAGGATGCCATCTGATAAGACTAGAAAGCAGCAAGTTGTTTAACTTATTCATGAGAATCCCCACACTGCCAAGAGAAGATTCATACTTGTGCACCACACACTAATACATAAGAAACATTAACTTAGAGCAATCTGCCAAATTGGCTCTACATTTTGGTGGGTTTGTTTGTACTCCTCTACATGTATTTATTAAGTTATCTTTTGTTCACTGTAAGTCACTTGAGGGTTTCTGCAGGAACATAGGCTGCACACTGTTATGTTGATATTTATTGTCAGTTTTATTTGCAGTTTTATGTGTGTCATTTCAGATACTTGCTCTATTTCTAATTATTTTCCAACACAACGTTTGCGTCCTGGTGCACTTGCCAAAACAATTCTTATTCTCAAAATGGGAATTTGTTCTACTTGATTTATGCCATGTCAGTTGTGACTGATGAAGGCTCTAATGGTGGGTAATACTTCATATCATGTGGAGCATCTCTTACAAGCACAGCACATGTTCATATATTATGTACTGTAAAAAGTGCCAAACAAAATTTGCTGGACTTGTCAGCAAAGAATGAAATAAAATTCCTCAGTGATGGCAGCTCAAATGTTCCATTTAGGTAGTGAGCACCACTTAGCTGGGAGCTATTTAACTACATTTGCTTGCACTATCAAGCAGAAATCAAGAAACTTCAAAGTTATTCGTTAACTTCCCACTAAGAGACACAAAGAACATTTAGGAGGAGTGATCAGCAGAGCCTTACTGGAGGCAAACAGCTCAGCCTCTCCCAGGCTGCAGTGTTCCCATTCTCACCCACCAGAAATTATCCTCCAAGCCCAGCAGCAAAGAATTGGCAACAGCTAGCACTGCATTTATAAATGCTTGATGTTTTCTCATTGTGTAGTTACTGAACTGAGTGAAAGCTGCAAGTCTTGAAAACATGAAGCTAAATTCTTGGTATAACCCTCAGCAAAGGCTGCCCAACATTATATAACCACAATGTATATAAAGAGTTTGGCCTCGAGAGGACTGGTTTGTTGCAGAAACTTGAGTGCTGGTGTTTGTATTCTAAGGTTTGCAAATAACTACTGTTTAAACAAAGATGTATTTGACATGGAGAAAGCACCAAAGAATGCAGAAAACCAGGTAAAAAAAGGTGTGAGAGTTTTGTCTGGTGATAATGAAGTATTTCAGAGTTCTAAAAGAGGAGACCTGACTGAAAAATACTGCAAGAAAAATACTGCAAGAAAAATTCTGAGTGACAATACATCAGCAAAATGTGGATGGTGATAAATATTAAAAGCAAAAAAACCCAATGCACTAAAAGGCAAGAAAACCCTAACTGCACAAAGGCAGTGAAAGACTCATGAAAGAGGAAATGGCTGAAAGTCCAAAACTACCCCACACTGCTCAAAGCCCCAGTTTAAGGAAAAGATTCAAAAAGCAAAGGAAAAAATCCTTGTTATTGCTGTGTATGGACCATCAATCTGCCTGCAAAGTGCTGGAAAAGGAAAACAGATTTGGACTTTATAGAATCTAAAAGAAATTACTGCAGAGGTGTGAGAGATGTCTTCATAAGTTATAATATAAAATAGTTAATGTTAGCAAGAAGGTTTAAAGTAAAGACACGGCAGAAAATCACACGTACTGCAGTCAAATATTATTATTAATTGCCTCAAGATTGGTGCAGATAAGATGACTTTATCTAAGTTCAAATAGTGGCTGGACAAACTCACAGAAGAAAAACATCCCTTTATGCTTATTAAACTCAAGCATGGCAGTTCTGGCTGGGACTCTCATTAGCCTGAGGAAAGCCAGAGAATTTAATGATACCAGGGAAAGAAAGTAAAAAAAGTTATGCAAAATAATATAATCACTATCAACTTAATGGGATTAGAGTGCTAAGAAATTTAAGAAAATGGACACAGTAACACCAGAAGATGTGATGCGACATATGTCTCCAAAGCATTTCAATATATATTAAAGACATTATAACTGAGAGGCACAGTCAAACTCCATATCTGTTTTCAAGATGATCAACTCTGTCAAGAAAGTTTTCTTTCTCAAAGAAGCTTTCAGTAGAATTCAGTTAGTGAGATAAGATCTTCATTACCTCAATTTGCTCTGCTTTTAAAATCATAATTGCAGCAACAATGTAATGAAGCATAGATTACACCCTCTAATTTCCTAAAATGGGTAAACAATGGCTACAGCTGAAAGTCAGGAATTTTGAAGTACAGATTGTTTTATCAGTTCCCACTCATTTAAGCCACTAGGATCCTTAGGAACAGCTACCAGGTGTATTCACAGTCCATGAAGGTTATCAGAGCCTCAGATGAACACTTGAAACAGTCAATGAAAACTAAACATCACCTTCTTAAACCCTAATCCTTAGCCTGTTAAAGCCAGATATGCCAGAATTTAAGGTGTGGAGAGCTGGTAACGAAATAATTCTGGGTTAGTATTTTCCTTTCTTGACATTCCTTCTCTTAGCCCCTGTCTCAGAGACAGGACACTGACCAGCCTGATCTTTGGTGTGATGCAGCACAGGGGCTCCCACACTGCACAGGTTCATATTTACCTTATTTCCTTATTTACCTAGTCAGTTTTATATCACCTTATTGCACAGTCTTTATATTAACAAACAAAAAACCACCACCGCCATTCCCCGCATTGATAATGATATTATTTTGCAAGGAGAGTATCTCACCACTCAGGATAAAGAAATGGAGAAGAGAGGAATATAGGCTTTGTTTTCCTTAAAACCACATCATAGTTGAAATGTTGTCAAGTATCCCTTCAATTTCTTTTACTATTAACATTATGTGCTCTCCTTCTTGCTCTTTTGTCTTTAAATCTTCTTTAAAATCCAGTTTTGGATATCCCAGTGCATAGGGATGTCTCTGAGAGTAGGGTTTGTGTACCTGCTGTGGGCACTGAAGTTGTACCAGGTAACCCATGCAAGGTAATTTAACTTGGGTTTCCTGTCTGAGGGGAGGCTCAGGCTGTTAAAGCCAGTGGATGATACTTTTTTCATATTTGTAAAGTATGAAAGCAGACAAAGATTAATCAGTGCCATGTCACAAGTGCTAACAAGCCATTAATGAAATCAGCAAACATTTTAAAAACCTTATATATTCTAACTGGAGCACAGCAGAGTATCCAAAGGAGACGAAGAGGCCAAGGGACTGTCACTCAATTGTCCTGCCTGCAGTATTTTGCACTTACTAGTAAAGAACTGCACTCAAATATATATTGGAATTCAATATTTCTATCCTACCATTTTGTATACAGGCATGTGTGGGTATTGCAAACAGAGAATCAAAAAGAACTCTGAGATTGGTTTCCCTAATGGAGAAGGCAGGGCAGCAAAATTCTCCAGTGGTAGAGATGATATTTTCAAAAATAATAGAGTTATGTATTCTGGTGTTCTGCAACAGGTCCAAATACACACACTTATTGAAATTAAAGTAATTCATCACGTTGATCTAAATGACAGTGATGAATCAAAGAAAAAAGAAATCCTTACATCTTCCTGGAAATAACAACAAAGCAAAACAGAAACTACTTCTGTATATAAAGCATTGATCAATATGATTTGTGGGAGACTAATATACCTGACTGCCTAGTCTAGATTTCCATTTGTATTCCTGGCCTGTGTATACACTAACTGCAATTAAAGGCTAGAGGCTGTCATACTTTTTAGAGCAAAGAATGTTAGCATTCAGGTACCTTTAAAAGGGAAAAAACAATTTTAACAATATATACTCCTAGGGAGGAGTGCTAATCACCTCTTCCAAAAGGACAGGCAGGTAACAGCCAAAAAATATCATCCCTTATATTTAGTTGATATTCTGACAATTCTAAAATCTGCCTTTTAGGAATCATCTCATCCTCCTTCTCACACAGCAGGCACAGACAGTGACATGAAACATTTTGATCTAAGACATACAAATTCCATCAATGCCCCATACATTTCTTTGTAGTGAATTTTATTTCTTTTAGAGATAAAAAAATGGAGTAACAAATGTCTTCTTTTCAGTACACATTTGCATACAAAATACGTGTGGAGGCTTCCTTGGCCAGCCTGGATATCTGAACACTGATGGTGCTGTTAGTCAGAACAGACAATTGATTAGTGTGACACAAATGAAATATCTCAGTGCTGTATGGATGCAGTTATGACACAGATAGAGAGGCATTATCACCAGATGACAACAGATTTTCATCAAATCCTGTTCTTTAGCCCACTGAAATTCCCCCATTTTCAATTGAAATGAAGGCAATTATTCATTACAGAATTGGGGAAGGTAATTTTATATGTAGGTGACATTTAATGAAACATGAACTACTTCTGCTTAAGTGAAACAGTGCTACCAACACATGAGAAAACTGTGCTAGCTAAATCTCAGACAAAAATCTGTCCTTTGCATGTAAGAAGAGTGAAGAAAATAAGCCCATTTCTACTGTGAATCAAATCTCATTAAGAGTTGCTAATCTCTACATCTGGAAGATAAATAGATAATTTTTATACATGTAGCACATAGTATAGCTTCCTCACTCATTCAATTACTTATGACAATTTGGAGGCAGATTAGCTGAGATTTCCCAAAAATTTCAAGATGACCCTTGTTACCACAGTGTCTACATCAGTTCTGTAAGGAAAGGGAAACTTAGACCATTAATTCCCAACAAGAAGTTTTAGTTCATTTTCAGAAAGCTTAAGTCATCCCTTTGTTTCCCTATCAGTTTTCTGAGTTTTTTTAAATTGCAATTTAACTAGAAGGAAAACATATCTGTGTGATTTAAGGAAACCATGCTGGCAGTGCACACAATACAAAAGATTTTGCAATATCCAGTGTTCTCTTTCAGCATTCAGTACAATGATTGGTTTCAAACTGCCTATAACACTGGCAGGATATTTTTTAAATGAATTTTGATAGTGTCCTATGTTGCGAGTGAGAAGTAAAACTGTTTTAGCCTTGGAAAATTTGCATTTCTAGCTAGTAAAGCAAAAACTAAATGAGGTAGTTATAAAAACCATCTTTTATTCCTCAAATCAAAAATATTTAATTGACTGTTCATTTTGTTGCAGACTAAGATTCAATCATTAATAATAAACCAGAAAAAAATTAAAATTTTCTTAGAGTCTGGTAGCTTTAATGTTCTTGTGGTTTCCTGGAATCTCGTTGGGCCCCGTATCTTGCCTTGCAAGGAGCTGATATTTTATTCACTGCCTCATCAGAAGTAAATATTCCTGTGCTTGCTCTTTCACTTTTAAATATTTATATATATGTTTCTTCTAACAAACTTGGAATATTTCTATCGGTGACAGCAGTGAGGCTACTGACATATGGTTAGAGAACAGAAGCCTACTTTGCTAACTCAAGGTATTATCTGGTCAAATGGTTTTAGTTATAAATGATTCACAGGGCTGTTACCATCAGCAGATTACTCTGCCACATTTTCCTGAGAATACCCTGAACAGTGACATCCACACACCCTGTAAGCTCCAAAAGAATCCTGTGCCATAACCCTGGTGCTGTGAATAATGCAGAGGATTTATGTGAATTGCAGGCCAGTGACCTGTGGGGAGATCATCACCCTGTGCCTCTCAGCTGCTTTAGAGCAGACACTGTCAAAAGGACTCTTACAGAATGCTACGTGTGACACCAAGAAAATGCTGAGGGCATTAGGTTTCCACTAACTTGCTGATCCATTAAAAAATTAGCATCTATCTCAATTCTATTCCTTGCAGTGCTTTTTCCATTTCAAAGAAACCCCCAAAGAAGCTTGGGTTTTTCAAATCCCTGTGCTGTGCTTACTGGAGAACAGAAAAGGCCCTTTCTACCCTTGTATTTTGGCAAAGAAGGAGATAATCTCATGGTCCTTCCCAGAGACAACAGTGAGGCTATTAATAGCTGTGTTTGACAGCCCATACTCCAAAAACACCCCTCCAAAGCAAAGGTTCAGGCACGACCTTTCATTCTCCCTGTATCAGGAGCAAAAGGCCTTTCCAGAAATATTTAACCCAATGGCACTAATTTTGTATTGGCCCTTGCTCTTTCAATCTTCTTGAATGCATCTGGAGGGTCCTTAAAGAAGATTTTTGACACTATTGATGGAACCCTTCCGACAGCTCCTTAGGCAAAGGCATGAGCTTATTCAAACACGCCTGGACACTCGTGTTCATCCAGAGCTCACTCAGGTAACTGATTGCTGCAGCTCCAATTAAAATGCAAAGTCATTCCTAGCACACAACCTTTGGCACATCAAATGCGCCAACTGATTAAAAAAAAAAATTGTTTCAATTGTAAGAATAGTTTGCCAAAATATGATGTTTGTTCCTAATGGAAATGTGCCACAAATTTATATCACACAGCAGCTAAAAGCTGAGTGGAAAATAAGCTGTTTTAGCTAGTGACAGCATATGAAAGAGACTCCTTGTTGTTGTGAAGAGATTATTAAAATACATTTTTAACACAAACTGCCATGATCTCTGGATGGAATTTCTAATGAAGCACACATTTTAGCCTTCTGATAATATTATTGCTGTTAAAAGCATTCCAATGAAATCCCAAAGTACGGCAATAAATTGCAATGCTTCACAGGGAAGTGATTTCCAAACCAGAAATTGAGGTTAAAGGCCAAAAACATTCCCACTAACACCAAAAATTTATCTTCATATGATTTCAATGTAACCTATAGCTGCACATCTCATATCCACTCTAAGCTGGAGGAGCAATTTCACTATATATTAGATTCAATTGGAATGGTAATTTTTACAAATATTTATTGCCCTTAAGACGTTGAAAGAAACAAAGAGAATAGAAATAAAGAGTTTTCAGGAAAGGTTTACACATTGTAGAACAGAGTAATGTGGTTGTTGCTATTGAGAAAAAGCTCATGTTCACTCTTTGAATACCAAGCTCACTTGTATTTCCAAATATACTGAAAGCCACATATGCTAAAAATACATCATTGTGTTCAATTCTGTGTGAGTATTTCCCTACTACAAAAAAAATCAAGAGCATTTACGTTAAAAAATAAAATAACCTATATATAAATGTACAAAGAAACAGAGAAAATAATTAATATTAATAGAGAAAAATATAAGCAACTAACAAAAATACTGGAAGATTCTCTTCAGAGGCTCTCTAGAAATCCACAGAAACTCACCTGTCTCATGGGCTACCTTTAAAACAGCTAAAATCTGTCTCACACCCTGACTTGGCTGTTGAGGAAATACATGCACATGACTGATTCATCCTTGCAAAGTGCAAGTCCTATTAAGAGAGCAGATACATCACTGCAAACTTCCACATTTGTTAGAAAAAGTGCAAAAAACATGCCACATATTTTAGAACATCCAACATTTTATTTCCAGCATAAGAATAATTTATAGTTTATGATCTTCCTTCCCTGTTGTCTGATTCTTTTCGCTTCCTCCAACAGCAGAGACTAATGAGATTGGTGCTGCCAGAAAGAAGCAGAATTTTGTTACTTTCTGCACCACTGGCTCCCTTCTCTTGAGGACTCAATGAATTAGGGTTTCATCAGCTCATAAATATGAGGATGCAGAGGGTGACCAATGATGCATCACCCCAGGCCTACAGCAGCATTTGTTATTAGCTGGAGAACAGTTTTGCCTTATTCCAGCAGTAACAAAATCTATGGAATTTGACTTGTGTGCGTCTCACTTACAAAGCTTCATAGCCCAAGTTCTCTCTCTTATGTGTTAATGAATACAACAAAAAGCACATTTTCCCTTCCAAAACCTCGTGTTACAGCAGCTTCCAGATGAGAGCTGCTCTCACACAGCTAATGCATGGCACAAACACCAGCTGTTTAGCAGTGCATGCTGCAAATAACTCATGAAATAAATCCATATTCTTAGTCTTACATCCAGTGAACAAGCTGACAAAGAAATTTTTTTCGGGTTCTCTGCTATTTTGCAGAAATTCCTCGACAATGTAAAGTCCTTTTTCCCCAGCCTGAGATGGGAGAAAAGAGCAGAAACTCTTCAGGTCTCGTCCTCAAGGTTGTTTATTCTCTCTTATCTCAAACATTTTCTCTCTGCCCTGCCGAGCTCCTTCCAGCAGGGCAGTCGAAGCCTTCTCCCCCCTCAGAGGGGGTGTTCATCTTTTATACTAAAAGTTACGTACAGATTATTTACTAATTGTCTCCAATACCTATTCTCTACATTAGACAGTCAGTTTCTACTCTAAACCAATCACTCATGTCCCCGTCACCAAGAAGATGGAGAGAAGAAGAAAAAGAAGGAAGAAACCCAAAAACCACGAGGTTCCTCCATCTCAGCAATGCCCACCCCCTGTACCAAAACCCAAAAACTCCTTTTACACCCTGTGATAAACTCATTATTGCTCTATTTAAACTCTTGTGACCTGTAATTCTTCTTTTAAGGTTGGCAATTGTTCCCAAGGGCTAAAATCCAAACCACAGGTGTTTTGGGCTGTGTGCCAGGGTCTCTGAGATCCCTGCCAGGGTCCCTGAGCCTCCAGGGCAGTCGGAGGCAAGCCCTGGTTCCCACAATTTTCTCTGATTTCAGGGTTTCCCACTCTCTGAATTGATGGCTTAAAACACATTTATCCTCAGACTTTTAAGCAGATGCTTAAATTTCAGTGTTGCACTAAAAATGCATCGACTTCAGTGGGACATAACCGAGGCTGCAGCCAGGAAAAGCGCTGTGAGTGAGCAGGGAGAAGCAGACCTGGAAGAAATGAGTGCAACAGCAATCACCACAATGGGCAGAACACAAACTGCATTTCTATCTGCACTCTCAAGCTGGTGACTCCTTTTCTATCTGACTTGTTAAAATAAGGTGAGTGAGAAGTTACTTTTCTCTTGAAAGAAATTGTAAATCAGAATTTCTACATGGAGAAAAACAGCTTTGAGAGGATTCATGACTGATTCTCAGCAGGTAAATTGGTGGCCTGGCCCATGTCTATGGATAGATATTACTCTGCTGTTTTGTGTTATATTGTAAAAGAAATTAATAAATGGTTCACTTAAAAATTAAACAAAAAAAATTCATTTAATTTTCAATAGTGTTAACGTTCTCTGGCTGCCTTCCCTGCTCTTTAGGATCTCCCATGAAAATGCAAATCTATGTATAGCTGTGTATTCTGAAAATATGCTCCACTGGCTGTTTAACCATCCTGCCTTTGCAGCCCTGAAACTGTGTGACTCGTCAGCATATTCTTTCAGCATTAAACTCAGTGATGTTTTCAGTTCAGCAAATATTTTATTTTTCTCTAGTGCCAGAAAATAAGTGAGCATAACAATAAGTTTAAAATATTTTCAGTACAAGTGGCCTTTTCAGTACAAGGCCTCTTTCCTTGTATTTCTTGTACATGTGTTATATAATCAGGAGAGAAAGTCTTTTCTCCTCTAAATAAACATTTCTGCATTTATTTTTCTGAAGGTACTTTTCAGGGTCTCACATTGTTTTTTCTGGAACTGTATTTCAATTAATCTTTGTGAACACTAGAGAAAATGAAACCCGGGTTTGAGATGTTTGATTTCTTTTCATCCCAGTCCTTCACTTCCTGAGGGCTTTCACACATTCACACAGAATGGAGAGGGGCTATAAGGACAACATTTCGTTCTGGCAGATGCTGATGAGCTGCGTGGCAATGAAATTGCTGAACCCTCCCTGCACACCTCTCAAAGGCTCTTCTTGCATTACCCTTCCATAACCCATCTCTTTCTTTCTTTTCTGAAATATTTGTCTTGGATTCTACTTCTGGTGAGGCACAGGTATGGGAGGGCAGTAAGGACTCAGATTCAGATTTGTTTCACCTACCATGGGAGACAATTCTCCATTATTGCCAAAAAGGCTTTGTTCAGATCTCAGGTGTGTAAGACAAGAGGGAAACAGAACTTCAGTGCATGTCACTGTGAATGAGTATTCAGCTCTGGGAGGGACTGGGTGGATTTGAGGAAAAGGTTGATAATATATGGAAGGGCCAAGTTTGATTCCAGTTCATGGCTGCTGCCAGGTGCCCCCCTGGGAATTTGGATATCCTCAAGCATTCTAAATACTTGGGACCACAGACTTTCCTGAAGCTACTTCATCCCACATTCAGAAGAAGCAGAGTTTCTTGGAGTTCTGTTTCTGTGCCTTTACAAGCACCAAAGCCTGGTCCCAGGAGCTGAGCCCCTGGCTGTGGGCCCAGCTCTGCAAACATTTGCTGATTCACTGGACTGGACAGGACCTTTCAAACCCCTTCACTTTGCCTGGGAGGACTGATGAAAATACTGCCTGTCCTCCAGATTCTCTGCTCTTCTGAGCAGTCCCTGGGCATGTCTAACCTCACTTTGGGGTGAGAGTTGGGCCAGGGAATCGGATAAACTACATCTAATAGGGTACATGACCCTTAGAGCTGCAAATGCTCTCCTCCCTTTTCCCCTCTCTCTTTTATTTTAAAAAGTTCACAGGAACATTTATTCCAGCTTCTGAACATAATCACTGAGTTTCATAAAGAACAGGATTCCCACAAGGCCTCATAAAAGTTATTCTTGGTATTACAGTTCTACTTCAAACGGGGAAAAAAAAACATTTTACAATAACCTTGCTGTCACAAAGTGCTTACAGCCAGAGTCTTCACTGGGAATAATCCATAATAAAAAGGAACCCTTTGGGAATGTCTGTCCAATTGCCACATATAAAACAAAGCAGAAAATAAAGTGCTGGATGTTTAGCTGTACCTCCAGCTACTGACACCCGCAGTGTCAAAAATAAGGGAAGGAATAAAAAGATAGTCTAATTAGAGAGCAGTACCTGAAGTGCTGCTCTTAGTGGGTTTTATTTGCTTTACATCACATTTTTTAGTTCCAATTTTTTCTTTATTTGTGCTTTTTTTTTTGGTTCTGTCAGCTTGTTTGTTTGTTTGGATGGGTTTTGTCCCAAGATATCACAACTTCCAATGCACTCTGAAGAACTTTGCCCTGATACAGATCCTTTGTAATCCACGTGGAATTCAGCGTGTGCAAATGCTGGGCAGGTGGTGGGGAGCAGGGGGGAGGGCCCTTGAACACCAAAGTGAGAGTCCAAATTAACCCCCACAGTTCTAATCCTCTCAAACTTCATGGCTGTTGTACCCCTGAAGAGAAATATAATTTTACTTCAATTCTGTGGTTTTTTTAAGCAGGTATATATATGTAAAGACATGGGCAGTTAAGACATGAATCTCCAAAAGCCAAATCCATAGAGGATACAAAGGAAAAAATCCACAAAACAATATTTTTTTTCATATCAGCTGGTAACTTCATCTTAAATCCTCCTCATTCTGACAGCATCTTTTGCTCTTAAAACCAGATGTTTTTATTAATTTACACAATGGGAAGGCTCCTCTTTTTTAGAAGATATCTGCCCTGCTTCCTGTGAGCCTTTAAGGAGCTCCCTCTCATACCTTCTCTGTGAGCACATCAATAGTGAGCAGCTATTTGGCATCTGGCTCAGCCACATTCTATTAATTATCATATTCCACAAGCTTCTTCCAGTGCTAAATGCATTCCATGTACACATTCAGAAACCTCTGTGCTCCAGGAACTTCTGAGCAAGCCCCTGATGAGGATCCATCAGATGCCAGCAGAACCAGCTCTGAACCTGAGACTTTTCTTCCTCACACACTCAAAAACCATGAGAGCAAGCCTGGGGTATGCAACTCAACAGGGACTGCATTTTTGTTTTTAGAAAAGATCAAGATGGTACTGCTAGCAAGACAGGAAGAAATATGAGCCTAAATCAAGCCTTTGGAAAGATGTGATATGCACATATTTTTAACTCTTAACACATTTATATTTCTTATTTGGAGGGGCTGTTTCACCACTTCATTGTGAAAAAACAACCACATCAAAAAGAGGTATTTTGTGCAATACATTGATTAAAAGAAAGGTGCAGATTGTTTATTATGGTTGTACAATTACCATAGATCAAATTTAGAGTGCATCCAGTCAGTTTATGTGCTTTTTTTATCTCAAGCAGATTCAGATAAGTCAAAATGATGAGGTTTTTCTTCCTATTTTATTCTTACATTAAATTAAAATTAATAATCTAGAAAGGTGGTATTTATCTCGAAGCACTCAAATAAAGGGAGAGAAATCTATATAAGGAGCAAACATGTCACAAAAAGAAAACTTCATCAGTCATACACCAAGAATTAGTTTCATGAGTAGCCTTGACTAAAACAGAAATCCCTTACTTCAAGAACTTTAATCTACCCTTTCACCATAGGTTTTTTTATCAAATGTTCTTTGATAGACCATCCTTACACCTTTCTAAATATGCAATTTTAAAGAATTAATAAGAAATTTTTAATGCCTGCCTTCTATCCCCCTTCCTCGAATACCAGAATTATTAACTAACTACGTTTCACCTTTATTGGCAACTAAGTTTTTTAAAATGATATCACAGTTTCAGTGAAACCACTGTGACATGGATTTTCTTCTGATTATTCAAAGTTTCACCACAAATGCTGCACATTCCCCCCATAGCACCTGAATATCTATATCAAAAATACTGGAGTAGAGCTTTCCTGGAAGATAACAATTGTAACTGCAGCTGAGCAATCTCTCTTAGTTTTGTCCACTCCTGTCAAGGAGTCCTCTTCTAATTACAACCCAAATATAAAACCACATCATTTCTCTGGCTGAAGAAATTACTTGTCATTTATACCCATGTGCTCACTGTCACCACTACAGTTTTTACTCAAATACAGGAAGAAAACTCTCCACTTAAGATCTTTATTCCTCTCCTGAAGAAGCGCAAAATCCTACACACCAACGATCGTCATCACATGCTGTGAATTTGCCAGAGACCATTTTTTCTTTGACATTTCCCAGGCTCTGTAGTTAATCTTCCTTTAGTCGCTCTCAATATCTCTGCTGGACACACCCACATTTTAACACAGGTCAGCTTGAAATTGACACCTGACAGTTACTGCAACAAGTAGAAAAAATGTCACAGATATTTCTCACTCTTATTTTCCAGGTTCTTCCTGATGTAGGATTGAATTAACACCTATTTCAAGCAGGAGAAATCTTAGCTCCCCTGGAATCATCTGGAAAATGTTTTGAACCTTTCAAAAAAGCAAATGCACAGTAGACATTCTACTGCTAAAACCAGAGGAAGAATGATTGAATTTTCATTCATCTCTCGGGGAAAAGTATCCAGATCAGGATGCGGAAAAAAGCAAGAAAGAACAAATTGTTTCATTGTCCTTGGGCCTGTCTACTTAGTCCTACCAATGAAACTCTACTAAAATTTTAAACTTATATCTCACAAATTCTAATTTCTTTCAAATTCTGAATCTTTTTCTATCTCATTCATTCTATTAGAAATAGCTGGACAAACCTTGCCTAAATGGAAAATAACCATGTGAGATGATAATTTCCAGAAATACAGAAATTCTTCAAGCACTGTGTAATTTAATCTTCAGAATAAAAATTACCTTTATTTCCATATTGAAAGATGGTGTAATGGAATGCATATTTCTGTGAGCATTATGCTTTAAAAAGAAACTAAGTACATTGATGAATATGCTTTTCATTCTCTTTAATAATCAGATTATGGCCACAGAAGCAGCTTCAGAGTTTGAATGACAATGTAATAATTCATCCATGGCACTGTCGATGACACTTGGCTTTTGGCCTCATGCTTAAACCATGTTAGCTATAGATTACTGTTTTATAATTCATGCCTCGTTGCTTAATAAAGAAATTATTAGAGCATAATAACCGTGAAATTGTATTCAACTACTGATTTTATCCACTCAGTTAAGTATTTTCAGCACCCTTCCAATTAATGCTTGGATCAAAAAATGGAGTAAGGGGATAATATGTACTTGAGAATTTAGGATATTCACTACCACTGTCTTCTTAAGAGACCAGAGACCCATACATTAGAAAGAAATATGAGACAGGATTTATGGCAGTTCTACAGAAAAAAAGAAAAGAGCACTACCTATGGTAGGCATTTCTAGCACTGAATAAACATCAGCAAAAAGATGATATTAAACTGTTACAGCCTTCTATAGAGAGATTTTCCCACTGCTTGAGAAATGAAGGTTGTCAGAAAACAGTTAACTTCACAATATGTCTGACCATATCAAGTAAGAAAACAAAAAAAATCAAACTTTCTGTAGTAACATTTATATTAGAGCAGTCTTGTAACTGGGGTGGCTCANCAGCCTTGCAAAGTAACTGGGGTGGCTCAGTTTGAGTAAACTATTTCAAACCATCAGCAGTGATTTATACCTGTGGGACACGCTGGGCTGCACCTGCCATGGGGACAATTTCCACTCTAGAAGCAACGTTCCACAGACAAATGTGGAATGACTAAACAAAAACAGGAAGAGCTTACAATCTGTACAGACAGGCAAGGAACAAGAAATTACACCTGAACCCATTTTTAAAGGGTTCATCTACCAAAGTGATGCTCTGAAGCTCAGGGTGTAAGGGTGATGTGAACCCAGCTTTCTGCAAGCACCTGTTCAGTTCTCAACAATCCTTAGTAAAGGAGCACAGAATGGAGAGGATATTTTCCAGACATGGATGAACAGAGTGTTCCTCTCTTCTTGGTCTCTCTCACTTCAGGAATTCAGCACAAGAGACCAGCAAATTGCCTTCAAACTTCTACACTTCAAGATTTTTCCTCTTGGAAGACATAATGCTGCTTATGGATTTTCATAGCATGCCACTATCATTTTCTCTTTCATCAAGAGCTAAAAAAGTTAAACACTCTTTCAAGCTGTCTGACTCTTTCTTCCTCAATTATGTTAGCAAATTATTGCAGCTATCAGCAAAGAAACTGTGAAATAAAAATAGTTTGGCTGTCCTGCACGCAATGTTTTCAAAAGAAGTTTGCAGCAATATCAGCAAAATATGTAATTTGCACCTCTGCCTAGGAAATCTGGCTACTGCAGGTGACAGTGACATGTTAAACCTGAGAATTCACTGCGATCAGAATGAAAATGAAGAGGAAAAGATGGTAGAACTGCAACTGCAAGCAAACAGAAATAATTTTTCCAGTGTTTGATAAAGACTTCTTGCTCTCCAACCATATTAAAATGATTTAGCAATGCAGCTGCACTCTCAGGTGTAGACTGTAGAACAAGGCACATCCTTTATATTCAGGGGGTTTGGATTAATGAACATCCTTCTCCAAAGCTGAACTGGACTAAATCCTCAATAAATAAGCAAAATTAAGTGATTCTGTATAAAAGCATGTTGTGTTGTTTCAGTGGCAAAGGAGAATTTCAAGTTTGAATATGTTATCTACTTATCTACAGTCATAAAACTGGAATTTAACAATTAAATAAAGATCAGAAGCACACAGTACAGACAGAAGGAGTAGAACTTCTGTGTGTGAGGCTGATCACAAAGTCATCCTAACCAATTCCCAAGTAGATAATTTCATTCCAGACTTTTTACAGATTTGGTTATACCTCTACTGATGTTCATCTTTATTCCTTAGAGTGTTGATACATTATCAAACAGAAGGCATAGACAAATATAAACTAATTTTTAAAAACTTTTCCAATTGAGCAAAAGAAATCTCCCTCCCCCCCAAAAAAAGCAAACCAGACAAAATAAAACAAGAAACCTTCCCCCAAATGAAACAGAAACCCCCCACTAAAACCAATCAAACCACAACAGCAAATCAAAAATAACTCAACCAATTTTCTATTCGAGAGAATACATAAGGCCCTCTCTTAAAGCAATTATGTATTTTTTTATTGGATAATTTGATATATGCTCTTTAAGTAAAATTTTCTTTCAAGCTAGATTAAAGGATTTAGATAGAAGATATCCATACAGGGGCTATGTAGTCCTATAATTAATGCAACTAGACTCATGGCAAGATGATGATATGTCAAATAAGCTGCTATTATTCCAGCATCACTTCGTACTCTGCAGAATGCTGGGGTTTCATTAATCATGCTGAAGTGCAACAATTATTTTTGAAATGCCTCCTGTGTAGTAAATTTTTTTTTTCACTCTATCTTGCTATTTTTTTCTCTTATGCTTAAACTATTTTCTATTTTCACACTTGGAGCTTTTGCCTTCATTTTCACAGCCTTAGCCAGTCTCTGCTCACAGTGGCAGAGCAGCCTCATCATTTCCCCGTTACAGCTCTGACACGGAGCCATCGTTCATGTCATAGCATATTGAGTTTATTTACACATAATTGTACCACATCAAGCTTTCCATTATCCTACAGCTGTGATCTCAACACAATCACACGCCATCGATAATAATGATATCCAGAGAGTTTCCCCTCTATTTCACAGCACAAACTTCCTTTTGGCAGCTTACTGCAACCACTCAGGGCAGCATCAAGGTTCCTACCTGAGGGAGAGCATACAGCTGAGCCCATGGATGGTTCCAAGCACCAGGGACTTGTTCTCCTTCCTTCCAACCTTTATACACTTTATCTCCCATGCCTTACACCTGTGTGCCCTCCTCACCCTTCTGTGATTGTTCTGTGCCCCTCAGCATTCCAGATCTCTTTACCTTTAACTCTGCTCACCTGTCCTGCTCAGCTCTGGCCCATCAGGGATGGGGCTCAGCCACAGCCCCATTCCCAATCCCCACAAACTCTGTCTACCACACATAAGCAGTATCTTGATTCCTCTTCTCATAAAAGCATGACAGAAAATTCTGTCTAAGCAACCTGTCACCCACAAGGTGCTCACAGCTGACTCACGAGTGACCCCGCTGGAACGTGAATATGACAAATATCACACAATCCCCAGGAAATTCCCTGCATTAAAACACAAGGGTATCAGAGTCCTACATCTGCAGCCAGACCACCAACTCAACTGAGGGTCTCTTTTCCCTTTTCACTCTATTGATTCAATTCTCCTAACAGTGTGCTGAGAACTGACTCACAAAAACACCTTTTGGGAAAACTGGAATCTTGAGTTGAGCAGCACTTCCACATCAGAAGAGACCAGTGCTGCGCTGGGCTGGCTGTAGAGGGCTGTGCTGGTTGTGTAGAAAAATGCAGCAGAGGTTTAGAATTGGAACAGACAAGAGGAGAATCCCAGCTCCTGAGTGTGCAGATCAAGGTCATTGTGGCACAGCACATTGTAGGATAGAAAACTTGTAAAAATTTGATTTCAACTCAGTTGGTTTATGGATCTTCTCAGGGACGGTCTCTCCCACTGCATCTACTTCCTGTGGACTGTCTGAATTCAGGGACACAGAGAATTTTTGAAATTTTATAAATTTCAGGGAGCATGAATGATCATATAATGAATGATCACCAACCTCCCCAGAGCCAGCCTCACCAAAACAATCTGATTAAAGCAAGCACACCCCAATCCTCCATGGAAGAGAGCATCACATGACAATAACACCAGGAGTCTCAATGGCATTTTAAAATTACCTGCTCCTTTGAAGCCTTAAAATGCCAGTAGCAGAATGAACAAAGCACAAAAAAATTAAAAAAAAAAAAAAATCCACTCTATCACTGTAAGCTCATTGAAACTCTGTGTACCTCCAGAACACTGATCCAGCAATTATCTTATTATTATTTTGTATATATACATATCTCATTACCAGTTCTCACCACTTAATGAATTAGTTTGCTAACATATTCCAGAATTTTTAAAACACAAGAAATTGTCCTTTCCTTACACAAGGACCAAACCCAGTCACAGTTTCTGCCTGGGACAGGAATCTTTGGTGTATGTTTTACCTTGAGATGTAAAAAATGGGATGATAATCAGAATATCATCTCACTAAATACATCCAGAATTACTGTTTGGTGATTTTCTGTATCGTTGTTCTTTTCAGTGTCTTGTCTTCCCAAATAACACGTAATTTGACAATTACAGGAATTACATATTGGATGTAATTCAAATCCTTTCTGCCTTTTTAAAAGTTATGAGACATAAAGACTGTAATTTTAAAAATCAATTTATGCTGATATTTAATTGCACATTTAATATCACTGCTTCCAGTGACAAACTTTTACACAACCGCCTTTAGATGTGGCTTTTCTCGTTGTCTGCCTGATTCACTAATTAAAAAACACGAAAAAACACTAATCTGACAAATCAGAAGTGAATAACGAACAAAAATAAGGATTGACCATTTATGTGGAGAGTGTGAGGATGCAAAGTTCGTTTGATGTTCCTCAGGCAAAAATGTATATGAGGAAACAAAAATGTGAGCTGAGGGATGAAGGAGAAGCTGCTAGATTGTGTTAGTGTAGTTGTGTTAGTTGGAAAGAGCGGCTGTGTTGGAGAGAGCAGAGATATTTATTCAGGAAGGTGGAAGGGAAGCTGAGGATATGGGATAAGGGTGTTTTGGTGCTGCTCTGCACTGGGGGCAGCCCAGCAGCTCTGCTGCAGCAGCAGCACACTGCAGCCAGCATTGCACCCCTGCAGAGCCTGCTCCCAAATCCTGGAGCAATGCCCCCCAAATTCACTCACCCCTCCGTGCATACGTTCTTGTCCTTTGGTAAAGTACCAAAATACATTTTTGAGTTTTACTTCTCAATTTTCTCACAATGTAACGATAGCTAAAAGGACAAAAATGACTTAAAGATATTAAACAAATCTTTTAAAGTATGTCAAAAAGGGAAACAATCCTCATTTTACTCTTTTTCCAGTGCATCATAATTCCCTCCTTCTCTGATATTACCATTGCCTTTTTAAAAAATAATACATTGTCAAAGAAATCAAGATGCACCTTTGCAGACTGACTGAAGTTAGTTAGAGAGGACTTTCTGCAGTATTGTATTTATGTCATTATTCCCAAAATCACTGACCCAGGAATTCTCTGCTCCCTCTTTTTTTTTGGCTTATCTACATTCCAGAGTGCAGATTAAGCCAAGCTCTCAGTCTTCTGTGACCAAAGTGCAATAAAAAGCAACAACTGAATTTGAAATATTTATCAGAAGTGTAGAGAATGAGAAGAGAAAAGCAACCGAGGGAAAAGAAGCAGCAAAAGAGCATTGAACAAGGTTACTTAAACTGCCAATTAATGTTCAAAAATAACCTCAGCAATAAGCACAAACATGACAGGCCTGACAAAGAGTAAGGCTGCAGCATTAATGAATACTTGATATCAAGTGCAGCAACCAGGAAGTAGAATATTTTTCCCAGAATTTCCTACATGGAACAATGCATTTTTCCACACTAAACATCCCAGGGAAAAGGCTCAAGTTCAAAGGAGGCGTCAATTTTGGGTGGGCAGCCAGGCCTGTGCTGGAGGGTGGAACGGGGCAGTGCATCCTCCTTGGGGACACAGGTGACAGGAGATTCTCTGCACCCCCTTGGCCCTTGTGCCCCTTCAACACTTGTTTCTTTAGACAAGAATTTCTTTCGTAGGCGTTTTACAAACGTGCAATCCAAAGCAGCCAGCCCAACAGAGCCTATGGCACTCGAGGCACAAAGTTCTGGAAAAAATGCAGAGACATCAAGCCTTTGTGAGACTGTTTCCCTGCTGTGTGGAGCTGCTCTGGAATAAATGACTGCTGCATCCTGTGGCTTTCACACACCCCACTCCTCTGCAGCTGGAACAGGAGGGATTCTCAACTCCTGTGGGAACACA